>PVIR01002308.1:0-93790 GCA_004026965.1 Petromus typicus | reverse complement strand
GCAGCAACTGGAGACTGTATAAAAAAGCTGTGGTTCTTCTACAGAATGGAGTATTACTCTGCCATAAAAAATGATAAGTTTGAATCATTTCTACTTAAATGGACATACCTTGAGGATATCCTCATAAGTGAAATAAATAGGTAACAGATAGGTACATATCGCATCTTTTCTCTGGTGTGAGAAAATAAAGATGTAAATGAGTCCTATAATTGTATATTATATATTGTGAAATAGAAAATGCTCAATGTAAAATAGGAAGAAGGGGGAAAATGTTGAGATTGTAACAAAAAAGTAAGGAAACAAATTTTATGTATATGGGGGGGCAGTAGGGTGGGTAGGGCTATAGGAAAAAATGAAAATTAAGTTGTGTCTTATACTGGTACAAATCCCCATTATGGAGTGCAATCATGATGTGTATATTTAATGTACCAATAAAGATTTAAAAATTTTTAAAAAAATCCCCTGCTGGGATTTGTGAATTTAAGGAAAGTTTCCTGTAGGTCATGAGGAAAGGATGGCCCACCTACAGCCTGACAATGGTCCATTAGAAGGAAAAGCCTGTCTTATGTGTGAACTGAGGTGATCTTTTTGCAGTGGAAAAAAGGCAACTTTTAGGTGAGAAGAGAATGGTTCAGGCTTATGGTTTTGGGGGAAAAGAATGAAAAACTTTTCATGACAGCACTGTAATTCACATCTTGCTACAGGGAAGCTTTGATTTAATGAAATAAAGTTGTGATTACTGTAATAATTTTAACTGGTACAAACAGTATTAATATTTATATTTGGGCTTTAATTACTCAAATTCTAACAACTAACTCAAATTGGTCTATTTAAAGACTTTCTACTAATTTTATTAGCAAAAAGAGGGTCAACAGTGATTAGATCTGCTTGCACCATCAGTGGCATACACCACCCAGTGTGCCAGCCATGAGTGTACACCACCAGGTGCTCAAGCTGGCAGGATGTGTCCTGAGCATCAGTCTCATTTTTAAAATTATGACTTTCCCTGTCACCTTTACACTCATCTGTATTTTACTATCCCTTCCCTCCTTTCTGCTTTCTGTGAAGAATATCATCTTAGTTTCAATTGGAATTGGATTAAATCTTTGTGTCATTTTTGGCTGTGTAGCCATTTTGATAATACTGATTCTGCCTGTCCAGGAATAAAATATCTTTCCATTTTTTACTACCCTCTTCAGTCTTCTTTGGGGTACTATCATTTCCATTAGAGAGATCTTTCTCCTCCTTGCCTAGGTTGATACCTAGGAGTTTGATTTATTTTTTGGAAATACCATGAATGGGATTTTCTTTTTTGGATAGGTATACAGAAATACTGGGGTGTGGGGGTGTGTGTGCACGGTGTACATGTGTTGATTTTGTGTCCTGGTATTTTGCTGAATTTATTAGCTCTGAGTTTTCTGCTGGATTTTTAAGTCTTCTATGTAAAGGATCATCACATCTTTAGACACAGTTCAGCTTCCTTTCTCATTCATATTTTCCTTCTTCTATTCTCATGAATTACAGCTCTGGCTAGTTTCAGATACTACACTGAAAAAGGCTAGTGAGAGTGGGAACTCCTGTCCTGTTCCTGACTTTATCCTCTGACAACGCAGCGCTTTGGTGGTGGTGGAAAATTAAAAAATGGGGGACTTGTGAGTTGGGGGGAATTTCCCAAATTCAGCAAACCCTCCAAGAAATCCAGGCATGCAGAGCACAAACCCAGGTCTTCTCTGGGATGCAGATATATGAGTTAGCAGGGAGCAGCGTGCCAGAGCTGGTGTTTGCTCCAGATGAGGTGATACAGTGCTTGGGGTTGGGGTACCGATTAGAAGCTGGAGGAGACCAAGGGGCTGGATGGAATCCAGTCAAATATCTGTTAGAAGAAAGGGAACAAGAATATGTGAATGACACTTGTTTAATCCATTTAACTGAGGAGTCACTGTGAAAAACTATGGAAAAACACCATCAAAAACTAAAAGAATTGATGATACCTCTTCAAAAATGCTATGGCACAGGAGCTATATGAATCAGAATCTGTTTGGGGGTCTTTGAGAGTACTGGAGAGAAAATTCAGGTACGTGGACGACTGTTGGTCACCAGAGATCCTGGCTGCGGCCTGTGAGCTTGGTGAAGGGCAGGCAATGCGCACTCGGCCGCGCTTTGCTGTGGAGACTGTCACCCCGTGGCCCCTGCAGACCTGTGTGGAAGGAAATCCCGCTACAGTGTTCCTTCTCCTGGTCAGCGGGTTACTTACAAACAGCAAGCCGAAGCAGTGTACAAACGTCTCCATGTGCTACATGGCACATGGTGCTACACGCTACATGGTGTTCTCAACAAAAGACAGTGACAGAGAGCTATGCTCAGTGGAACCCGAGGGAGGCAGCTGCTTCCCTCCCCAGGTGCAATGTGAGTATTGGCCACCAGGTAGAACAGAGTGTAAATGGCAGTGTTTTATTTTAATTTCTAGTTTTTCAGGATAGTGGTCATATTATTTATCCAACTTCACTGGTGTGGGGCTGACACTCTAGGCTAAGACGTGTCCTGTTGTCGGGACCATGGCAGGAATATGCAGGGCCGAGCAGAGGCTCCTGGGTGCAAGTGAAATCACTGGATTTCATTCTTTCTGGCGGCCCAACATATGCAGCGTGAGTCACCTACCCAACTATGCAGCTCATTTTGTGTGAGAAGGAAGCAAACTACTCCACACCGGTGGAAAGTTAGAGATTATTTGTAAGCGACTGTGTTTTTGGAATCTGTCCTTTCTCCTTTAGAATGGTCACAGAGTGTGCAGAAGACTTCTGCCATCACTCTGCAATTTTTAGTCATTTAATGACAGCTGGGCATCTGGTCAACATGTCCAGACAGTGGAAGATCTCAAAGGTATATTAACTATAAAGTGCAAGTGCAAAACACTAAGCCAGATCAGGGTCGGTTTTGTATCTATACAGAACAAAACATATGGAAGGGAGAGGGCTAACTACGCCCTGTCCAGGGAAGAGAGAGGGTGGGTCCACAGGGAACCGTAGCTGGTTCACTATTTCTCCCAGGTGGCTCTGTGTGAAGTTTTGCAAATACATGTTACTTCAGAAATCAGAATTCTTACTGTTTTACCGATTCAAAAGCACAGGCAGGGAGGGAAGTGGGCAGGTCAGTGGCAGAATATGAAAGGCTGGGCTCCATCCCCAACACCATGAGGAAATGAAAAATGAAGGCCTAGCTGTGTTCAAACATGGGGAAAACTCTGTCCTCAGTTTTAGTTTTTCTAAACCCAAGAAGGGAGAGTAATTACTATTCTGAGTGGCAATGTAAAATCCGATGTTTCCTTGTCTTTTCTGCTTTGGAGATGAAGAGTGTGTCTACATGGCAGTTTTCCAACAAGTGGACTACAAATATTTCTGGCTTGTAAAATGAACTACTAAAATACAAGAGTAGGTGAGCTTGGTGGTATCCAGGTGCAATTTGCTCTGGGGCTGATGGGAGGAGCACAAGTTTGACCTTGCAACTTAGCAAGACTCTTCTAAGTGAAAAACGGCGAGAGATGCAGCTCAGCCTGAAGGCCTGGGGCTCAGATTTCCAGTATAGCACGCACACACACACACACACACACACACACACACACACACACACACACACAAATGGATAGCATCTACCAAATCTGGCCACACTGCCAGGCTGAGCAGCCAAATGAGCCAGCTAGTGGGACACACAGAGCACCAGGTAGAAGGTGGAAGGACCACCCCTCTGGGCAGAATACAGTGTTTCCACGCCTGAGCCCTGGATCAACAGGTGTCCACGGAGTACCGTCCCAGGCGAGAGGGGCCAGAGGTGCTTGGGAAGATTCTACTGAAAGATGAGAGGGAGGCTTCCTGCCTGTCCCGGGGTGGACAGTGGTGTAACAGCCCATTCCCTGACCCTTTCCCTTTCTGCAGCCCTTGGCTTTTTAGTGTCCTGTCACACGTGTTCCTCATGTGAGCCCGCACACAGCATCACACATGGTGCACATTAGATCGAACACTTCTGGGCTGCACACACCTCTGTGGCCACGAGCCCTCCATGCCCCTGCTGCTGGGGCTGTGATACAGCCCGGGCTCGGGGCATGGAAGCAGGCTGACGGGGCACCCAGCCAGGGAGGTGCAGTGGTAAGCTCTAGGTGCCGGGCATGCCCACAGCTATCTTATCTCAAGTGGCCAGCCATGCCCAAGACTTGGCCCAGTCCCAAGTTTTGTAAGGCCATCCATCTGGGACAGCTGCTCTGTCCTAGTGTGACACTCCCCACCTCCTCAGGGTGGGGCCTCAACCTCTGCAGTGTGGCCTGGACAGACCCGTGCACTTGCAGGGCAAACACTGCCACCCTCAGGGTGCGGGCTCAGAGGGCACCATGCCACTTGACACCTGCAGGTGACTGCTGCCTCCTGCTGATAGCTGAGAGCCCTCTCTTTCAGAAGAGTTTTGCAGAGTGGTGGAGTGGAGTGAGGCCTGTCAGGACCACATCCAGATGCACGACAGGACAGACCTCCACGGGAGTGTCCCGTGCTGTGCACACATATGCTGTCTCCTGCTTGGTTTTTGTTTTTGTGACAGGATCTCCATATGTAGCCCAGGCTGGGCTTGAACTCATGATGAGCCTCCTGCCTCAGCCTCCTGAGTGATGGGATTACCGGTGTGCACCACCACAACTGACCACTGTTCCATTTTATAGGTGTGAGTGCAGGCAAAGATGGTACCCTAGAATCCCGATGTCCCAGCTGCTCACCAACGAAGTCCACAGTGTAGCGATGGTTGTGGTAGTTATGGAGAATAAAGCACTTTGGTGCAAAGCATGTCCTAGGCACAGGCGAAAGTGAGGCCCAACTCCAGGTACAGAACTCATCACCACTCAAGATAATAGAAGATACGACAGAGGGGCAAGGCCAGGGCCCAGAGGATGCTGACAATCGCCCCCACCTGCATGACCAGTCACACACCTGTGGTGGCTCCCTCCACCCCAAACACCCTGCCAGCTCCGGCCCCATCTTGCTGCCCCTGCCTGCTGAGTGGCTCTACACTGTGGGTCCCGCGTGCTGCAGGGTCAGGGTGGCATCATCTCTGAACACCTACTCAAAACAGTGACATTACACCAGGTGTGGTAGTGAATGTCTGCAATCATAGCACTCAGGAGGCTGAGGCAGAAGCATGAGCTTGAACTGCACAGCCAGACTCCATCACAAAAACAGACAGTATGCAGTGGCTGGGTATTCAGGTGCACACCTCTAAGTCCAGCTCTTTGGCAGGCTGAGTTAGAAGGATGGCCAGCTCCAGCCCGGCATGAACAGTTTGGTGAGACAGCATCTCAAAAGACACCAAAAACAGAGCTGGGGATTTAGCTCGGTGGTTCCAGCACTTGCCTCAGCAGCACAAGGTACTGAGTTTGATTACTGGTACAGAAAAAAACCTATGAAATAAAAATACACCCGGACACAGCTCAGTGTGAGGCAGAACTTAGTACCTTTTAGGTGTTTTTTTAGGTTCTTACCGGGAAAGGGTTAAATAATTCATGAATATGCGAACAACCTCAGCTGCGGTGGGCTATCTCAGTCAAACGTCGAGTTCCATGTCTCTTGCATACTCATCGTTTTAGATCCACTCACTCACAAACACAAGCCACATGACAGTGGCGGAGATGATGCGGAGCCCGCTCACCGCGTCAGGGAAGGCTGAGACCGAGGCCGGAAGGCTGGGCACAGGGACCCGATCCCTCCGCGAGCTGCAGGCCTCCCGAAGATCACTTCACCCCGGCGTGGCTGAGGACAGCGTCCACGCGTCCACCCGCCCACCCTGGCTGCAGGCCCACAGGGTTCTCGCCCAGGACCCCTGCACTGCAGCGCTGGGCAGCGGAGGGAACTGCGCTTAATCCTGAATCCCACTGGCCACCGTTGTGTTCCTTCGTGGCCACCCACCCCACTGCAACTGTAGGCTTCGCTCAGCCCTGAGACCACCCTGCCATCTACACTGGCCCAGTGCCATCAGAGCTTGTGCTCCTCCCCCACGGCGAGTGAGCGTACTTACATAAACTATTTATTTAAATAGACGTGGGGAGACCCTCCCCGCGCACACCCGCACATGCACACACGCACGCCGAGGCCCCGCCCGCGCTCCTCTCCACCCGCGGCCACCTCAAACCTTAAGTTCTCATTGTGACCATTCCCTTCACTCTGAAACCAGGCACCCACGTTGGATGCGGCCCATCCTGACGGGGACAGCCACTCCTCCCCAGGCACAAGCACCCACCAAGGAGGATCCCGGACGGAACCTCGCCCCTGAGGAAAGACGGGCCGCATTCCCCATCAAGGCAGGCGGCCGAGCTCCCAGAGAGCCGCTGAGCACCAGGTTGCCGATGCCCGCGGGCCGCTGACCCGCTAGCACCGATGCGGTTGAAGGACGGCCAATCCGAGCCCCGATTACATCCTCAGACTCCTGTCAGGGCTCGAGGCCCATCCTGTACAGCTGTGGCGCAGGAGCTGCTGTCTTCTAGACCCAGGGTTCCTGGGGCCAGCGGGACGGCGGAGAGCAGTCACAGCACAGACCAGGGTGGCGTAACGTGGAGGGGTACCGGCCAGCTGGCCTCAGCTCGGCGAGGGCCCAGAGGCCGGAGTGCAGGCCAGAGCGTACAGCCTCTCCAGGGGACCGGGTCCACAGAGCAGGTCGCAGCCCAGCTACTACAGGACTACAGGCTGACGCTGCGCTGGTGGCGGCCCCCACGGGCCCCGCCGTCACTGTCCCTGCGGCCGCTGGGCCGCGGCCCCAGCTCCTGGCCGTCCAGGCTGGCGTGGTCCGAGAGGCCGCGCAGGTGCTCCACTGAGTCACACTTCTGTAGGTCGGAGGCCACCGTGCGCAGGCTGAGCAGGCTCAGCGTGTCCGTGTCGGGGCCCCGCCCCGGGCCCAGGCCCCCCTCCTCCAGGCCGCCCTCCGCCCCCTCAGCCCCGCTGTCGGCCTCCTCCAGGCCCTGCGGCCCGGCCTCTGCTCCCACTGGGGAGGAACGTCGAGGGCCTCGAGAGTGGTGCAGGCCCCGGCGCCGCGCGTGGATCTGCTCGCTGATCTGCTCCAGGTTGCGCAGGGCCACGGAGTAGCGGGTCTTGGCCTGGGCCACCTGCTGCTCCAGCTCGGTCACCTTGGCCTTGTGCTCCTGCAGGCAGACAATGCGTGGCCCCTCTGCAGTGCTGAGCACGTGTGGGAGGTGTCCATCCAACCGCCTCAGCCCAGCTCATCCTCCGCCCTGTCCACCCCCTCACCCCACCTGTGCGCTCAGCTACCTCCAGGATCTGGCTGAACTGGGCCTTGAGCTCGAAGTAGGGGCGGCTCTTCCCGATGGCCCGGCGGAGCGTCTTCTGCAGGGCCTGCACCCGGGCCTCAGCCTGCTGGCACAGCCGCGTCACCCGCTGGTGCTCCCGCTCACCCCGCAGCCGCTCCTCCTCTGCCTCATTCACCTGCCGTGCGTGGGCGGGGAGAACCCCTCTGAGCCAGGCACCTCCAGGTGCCACCTCAGCACTGCCCTGGGGTCCTGGGCAGGAGCAGTCCCGCACCCTGCACCCTGGGCATGGCCAACCTGGCCCCAGCTATGTGCACAGCTGTGGAGGGCGGACAGGGTGAGCTGGGGAGCTGGCCCCTCCACCAGACTTACCCAACCCAGGTGAGGGCCCTGGAAGCTGCCCACGTCCACACAGACCTGAGCAGTGCCCAGCCAGGACCGAAGCCACAGGGTCCCAGGCCCTGGGGCAGGGCCCGCCAGGATGCCCACCTTGCAGGTCGCGTGGTTGAGCATCTCCTGCCACGTGGGGTCTAGGCGGTTCTTGTCGGCCATGACGCCCTGCTCGGCCACGAAGACCATCTCACGCGCAGCATTGTGCATGCTCACTGCCCGCTCGTAGCGCAGCGCCGCCTTCTGCGTTTCCTGCTGCGCCTGCGGGGCAGGGCCGCATCAAGGAGGAGAGTGGGCACCTTGGTGCCAGAGCCTGGGGAATCCTTAACCCAAGTAACAAACTCACCCCACCTGCCCCTGGCAAAGAGGTGCCTGCGACCCCACACACGGTGCTCACCCTGCACCCAGCACCAGGCACGAGGATTTAAAAATTCTTGGCATAAATGCACCAAACAAATGTGTGGGAGGATTGTGGCAACTGGGAGGTTAAGTGGGCAAGTACCAAATGAAGGGGAGCGAGAAACAGTAACGAAGGCACAGGGAGGCCGGGCTCCGGGGACAGGTCCCGGCCTTGGCAGGTTGCGCCAACACGAGCTGCTGGCTCACTGGGGACTCTGCCCCTTGAAGACTATCCCACCCGCCCACCACACCTCCTTGGCCAGCCGCCGCGCCTCATAGTAGGGCCGAGCCTTCTCGATGCAGCTGCCCAGATGGGAGCCCTGGGTGTTGAGCTTCCGGGCTGACTCCTGCAGGATCCGCCTATAGGTGGTCCTGGCCTCCTGAGAAGGAACAATGTGGGCCTCAGCAAAGCCCCCTCCCTTCCTCCCGTTTCTCCAGAAGGACAGCCCAGGGTGCGGACACTCACATCGAGCCGCAGCTCCACTTGGTTGATCTCCTCGCTGGCCTGGTTCAGGTGCTCCAGTTCTTCCTGCCGTGGAGAGTGCGGGGAGTGAGGGCAGGACCAGGTAGCGAGCCCCTTGGCCTCCTGGGCCTCACTGTCCCACCCCACACACAGTGCGGCTGCTCTCTTGACACGCAGAGGTTGTGATGCCCATTTGGTCACAATGCGGTGCAGCCGCTGCTCATCCACCACCTCCTGTCAAGGGGTCTGCTCGGATAGCTGGGGCCAGGTGGTAGGCTCAGCTTCTCCGGCACCCACCACCCCATGGCACCAGGTCCCAAGACTCCAGCAGTGATCAAGGCTGGCAGGGGCAGCGAGAGGCTCCCGTGAGGGCAGGACAGGGCCCTGAGCACCTGCTGCCCAGCCAGGACCAGTGAGCCAGCCCCAGTGAGAGGCGTGGGCACAAGGGTCTGGCAGAGGATGGAGGAGCCAGAGGGGTATAGAGGTCCACTGAGAGGAGCGTAAAGCTGCCTACCAGGATTCAGGTAGGAGAGGGGCACAGGCACGTCAGCTAACAGTGGCAAGACGGGGACAGGCTACAGATGTTGAGGTAGGGAGTGGAGGGTCCCTGGAGGAAGCCGTCGGCTGCGCCAGTCAGTACCTGGGTCTCACTGGCCCACAGGCTAGAGAAGGAAGCAGAAGACATGCCCAGCGCTTTCCGGGAAGCAGAGAAGCAGGAGGAACGCTTCCACCCAGGAAAGCAGACCAGTTCCTGGAAGCCAGGGAGCTGTGCGCACTCCCCAGAGAAGTGCCAGGCTGCGCCAAGGCCCTGCGGAGGCACCATAAGCCAGGCTTGCACCTGCCTGCATCCTGGTGTCCTGATGTGACCTGCTCTCCACAGCAACACCACCCCTCCTGCGACCTGTGAGCGGCTGGGCGGCCTCCGAGCTCCTGCTGTTTCCTTCCCCGTCCCCCAAGTCCCCCATGTCCCCCAGAAGATTTGAGCCAGCAACTGAGAACACAGGAAGTGGTCTGAAGAGGAGGGACACAGAAGCCACAGCAGACCTGGCACATGGGCGTGGACACGCCACCACCTAAACACTGAAGCCTCCGCCTCAGAAGCCCAGGTCCAGCTCTATATATCCAACAAGATGCAATGTGAGCTGCACATGGGATTTTCTTTCAGAGTGGCCGTATCTTCATAAAAATAGTAAAAGAGGAAATTATACGCTATGCGGCTTCATATAGCCCAGTACATCTAAAATGCTATGCAGTCAGCATAAAATATTAATCACAATTTTTTTTATGAAGTCTTCAAAATTCACATGCACCTGACCCTTTGGAGACAGCTAGGCATGGGCTGTGTCTTGTGGCTTGTGTTGGACAGCGTAGGTCTAAAGTCAGTGTCCCTGGGGAACAAGATCAGGCATCGATCTGGTTTCTAAACGAGAAACCACTCTGCGACACAGGCTGCCGCCTGGCTCACAAAACGCCAAGGCCTGGGGTGCAGCACAGACACCGGACACGCAGCTCCTTCCCAACAGGGACACGAGCATCAGCTGGGAAGCTCGCCTGGGGTGGAGGCAGCTTCCGGCTGAGAACACAGGAAACAGTCTCAAGAGGAGGGACACCGTCCTGGTTTCCCCCTAGGAGGAGACCAGTCCTTTCACGGCTCCCACTTAACTCTTCCTCGTGTACTCGCATCACATAGAAGAGAGACAGAGGGGCAGGAAGCTGGGGTGAGAACTGGGTCTGGACCAAAGCGACCTCGGATTTCTTTTCTGATCACTGTGACCACGGTTCTGGGGCTGAGGCCTTTTTTACCTGAGAGCCTCAGAGAAGACAGAAGCACCGCAGCCAGGAAAACCAAGGCTGGGCCCAGGAAGGCAGCGGAGCTGGGGGAGAAGCCCAAAGAGGCGCACACTTGGCCCACAGCCTGGGGCTCCAGCTGGGCAGAGATGGCCCTACAGCTGGCAGCAGCAGTACTGGACTCCTTCTCCACATGGGACTGGCACTCAGATGGCACCTCTACAGTTAAACAGCAACTCCTGCTGGCAAGTGTGCCTGGGGAGGCCTTGATGCTGACAGGACGAAAAGGCAGGGAGCAGAGGGCCTGCAGGGGGAGCAGGGGCTGGCCAGGCTGGGTGCTGACTCGGGCAGGCTGACACCCCCACTGACCATGGAACCGGCTGCCTGCACTCAGCCCCTGGCAGCCAGAGTTGACCTTCTCTCCCGGGCATACTGGGCACCTTCCAGGATGCTGAGCCACAGAGTCAGAGTATGTGCCAGGCCAGACGCTCCGCCCCAGGGGCATGGCATCAGGGCTGCGTGGAGGCCAGTGAGGTGGGCGGTGCTGAGTGAGAGGGACCACGGGGGCAGTGGAGCATTTGAGCAAATGTGTTCCTCCGTCTGAGGGAGAGCGCACCCCTCATGAGGCTTTCCCACCAGGACCTTCTCTCTCAGAGCTACAGGGCACGGAAAGCTCCCAGCAGGTCTTGATGGAGGATATGGCCAGGGCCCTTGCTGCAAGAAGTGGCACCCACTGTGGCATTGAGTGGGTCTCCTCCACCATCAGGGAGCCCGGTTTGCCCTGCAGGCTTTAAGAGATGCCAACAGAGGTTCCCTGCCGGGGCCGTCCGGAGCCTTTCTGCCGCACCCTGCCCAGAGGACCTGGTACAGCCAGGAAAGGGAGTGGCTACAACTCCTCAGTGCGGGTCTGTGGGCCAAGACCCACAATGCACTACGAATCCCCACGAATGGGCACCCTGGGAACTCTGAGAACACCATGGGGCGGTGTGGTCCGGGGCACAGTCCATGTGAAAATGCACCTCAAAGGACACACATCTCCTCTTCTCAGAGAAGCCAACGCAGAAGGCTAGCGCCCTGCCTCTGCACAGAGAAGCCCACACAGCCATCTAGTTTCTCCAAGCCCTGCCTGGCTAGTTGTGCCAGGTCGAAGGAAATGGGCCGGACCTCCCGTCTCTACACAACCTGCACAGTCCCCTGGGGGACCACACTGCACAGCCCAGCACCAGCCACAGCAGAGTGCCTCTGACACTCCCAACCGTCGGAGAGGACAGCAGCATCCCCGTTCTGCACAGTCAGCACTGCGCAGAACTGCACTTCCTGCCTTGCTTTACTAATTTGACCTACAGGGTCCCAGTGAAGCTGGTGGCCACTTTCCAGAAAGCGTGAACAAGGGCAGCTTGTAACTCTACTGCCTCTACTGCACACTGGAGGAGAACACCGGGCGCAGAGAAAACACTCTGCGTCCAGTCCCAGAATTCCTTTTCCCAGCAGAGCAGGGAAAGCTTCCAGGAGGGCTAAGACACACATCCTCCTCCTCCAGGACAGACAGCTCCTCCCCAAACACTATTTGTAAGTTTTCACCAGAAAACTGGGCAAGGTGGAACACATCTGTAATCCTAGCATTGTCAGCTGTGGCGGGAAGGTCACAAGTTCAAGTCCAGACAGGGCAACATAGACATTTAGTGAGACCCCGTCTCAAGGTAAGAACTTACAAGGAAGAAGGCTGAGGGGTGAGGAGGGGAGGGGGATGTAGCTCAGTGGGAAGGTCCTGAGATCAGCGTCCAGTACTGAAAAGGGGTAGGTGGAAGAAAGAATAAAAGAAAAAACGAACAAGAAAAGGATTTATGACAGCAGAGCAGATCTATGTCAGAGAACAGTGAATGGACGTTATGCAAATCAGCTCAACCAACCCTTCATCTTACAGACGAGGAAACTGACTTCAGAACAGTTCGCTAACTTTCGTACAATCACAGACCAAGTGCTGGTGACTGCTTGAATCTTGCCCAGGACCTGTTTCTTTCCAACTCATTTCCTCAGTGAACCAGTCACTCAGAAGCAGGAGAAATGCTGAAGCACACCAGAACAAAGTACTGACTCAGGCTAGGCACGGCAGGACACGCACTGCTCCCAGGGGAGCGCCAGAACCTCTCCCAGGAGCCCAAATACACACCGAACCTTCCTGGCACCAGACAGGAAGACTAGCTGATGACTTCCCGCCTTCTGGAGTTCTCCCGTCAGTGTAGTCCAGGAACTGCGCCCCACATTCCTGCCCCAGGACTGAGTCACTTCCCCCAAACACACTCGGCTTCGGCGCACAGGGCGTCCTAGTCATCACCCGTCCACACAGCTTTCCCAGGAAGCCCATCTTCCGGGCATCTCTTCCACACAGTGCCAGCCCTCAGCGTCCACTGCCCCAGCGCCTCCTGGTTTCAACAACACGGCACTGCTCTGCTTTCAGCACAGTGGACTTTCTCTGTACCACCAGCACTTCCAATGCACATCCCTCTTGGTGCTTGTCACAAAACAGCAACAACATATGGAGAGCGTCGGTCCTCCGCATCTGACACCCCCTCCTAAGGCCTCACCCTCTCTCCCTACCTCAGTCTTCTCACCTGTATTCTTGGATCCAATTCTTCCTCCTCTCTCGGCGACATCTTGGACTCACTGCTGCTGCTGCCAGCACCACCAGGCTCCTCTGCCCCAGGGCTCCTGGGAACTTCATCTTCCACCACCTCTGGCCTCAGCTCACCCTGAGGGGTCTCCCGCCCCCCTGGGACCTGCCTGAACTCTGCCATCGGCCCCAGACAGGGCAGAGCCTTAGGCACAAGACAAGACCGACATCATGAGACCTGGACCCCAGTTTGGAGCTTCTTGGGGTTTGAAAGGAAAAGAGACGCTTCGGCTCAAAAGGTGGACGCGCACGAGCAGGAAGTCATTCGCGTTTAAAGCCTAAGATTCCGGCTCTCGGGGGTTCCTGGAACTAAGGGCTCTATACAGACTCTCCTTCCTCCACACCACAGGGAGTCCACCAGGACTCGTTGGAGCCACAGTCGCGAGGCAGGAGGCAGAGGAGGCCTGGGTGCTAGGCCGAGGCCTGAGCAGAGAAGCACCATTCGGGAGGCCGAGGCGGGCGCGTCTCCAGGCTGTGGGCGGTGGAGTGAAGCTCCGGCGCAAGCAGAGGAGTCGGATGCGCGTCTCTGGAGAGCTGCAGGGAGGGAGACAAAGAGGAAGACTGGGGCCGCATCCTCATCACGACCTCGGCCTCCACCGCGCCTGCCCCAGTGCAGTGGCCTCATCCCGACTTCGCTCAGCTCCAGGACTTCGGGTCTCCGCCCGGCCCTTCCGGCGCTGCCGCGCCCCCTTCTCCCCTGCGGCTTAGCGATGTACCCCCAGCCTTGCCTCTCCCCAACCAGACACGATCTACGCCTCAAGTCGCCAGCCCCACACACCCCCGCCATCCCAAAGTCCAACCGCAGCCTCCCAGCATAGCCAGGAGCAAAAGTCCGGCGCGCGGTAAGTCTTTCCTCGACTTACCCTCCGTGCGCGGAGCTCCTAGGTACCAAACAAGCTACCCCCGCCCTCCCCGCAACAAGCTGGTCCAACCAAACGCGGCGCGTGCAGGCGGAAACGGAAATGCGTCAGGACGTAAATACACACGCCCTCTCACGCTCCCGCGCATGCCCGGCCGTGTCCAGATCGTTCACTCTCTGCGGCCGGCTGCCGATTTCCGTACAACATGGTGCCCTCCTCAGTGGCCAGCCTCACTTGACTTTGCTTCTAATCCATCCTCCAACAAGACTAAACGAAAGTAAAACAGAGTGTGTTTCTGATGAAAAATAGCGCGGGCGATAGGGATCACCAGTCACTTGTGACAGAAGAGAGCAAGAAATACACTGGAAGTTAGATAATGTCCTCAAAAGGAGTGCTGCCATCTTGCCCCGGCCTCTGGCGGTAATAAGTAATTTCCAGCTTCAAACTGGAAGGCGGGAGCAACGCCGGAAATGAGCTCACAGTCTGTGTGTGTCGGGAGGCGCGGAGGAGGGCTTGGTGTCGCGGGTGTAGAAAGTCCTTTTCCCAGAGTTATTTTCTCTCTCCACGAGGTCAGCTGGTCCGTCGCTAGCGCCCTCCATGGGGCAGCCCCGTTGGGTAAGTGTGGCTTGGGGTCCTCCGTCCCCTCTCTCGCCCTTCAGTGCGGCAGTCTCGCCCCGAGCGTGTCGCCCTGGACGGTTTGCGAACTTGGCCACCGCTCGCGCCTCCTCCGCCCCAGCAGGCTCCCTGCGGCGGTACAGTAGGACCTAAAGAAAAACAAGTACTTTCCAGTCTTGGGCAGCGCCCAGCACCCACCTCCCCTGTAGTTGTAACTCCTTGGACTGGTACAAATAAAACTGACAAATATGTTCTAAGTAGGACCTAAAGAAAAACAAGTACTTTCCAGTCTTGGGCAGCGCCCAGCACCCACCTCCCCTGTAGCTGTAACTCCTTGATCTGGTACAGATAAAAGAACTTAGACACTGTTATCGTATAATTCATAAGACACTCTCTTCATTCAAGGCAAAGTTACAAAACTGTCTGCCTTTGATCTGTTCCGTAAACTCACTTGCAATGTTACTAGGAAGGCCATCTCTTAGACAGAATGTGTGCAGAATGGAACTTCTCTTTGTTCAGCGCTCCTCCTTTGGACAGAGACCGTCGAGCCGGTGTACGCCTTAAACCTGAAATAAAGTCTCCTGTTTCAGTCCATGTGTGTCTCTAGTCCCTTGGATTCCCGCAATAGTGGAGCAGAAGGGAGAGTGGAGAGCGGACTTCACGGGTCGTGCGGGGCCTTCCCGGATGTGGAGCAGCAAATAGACCACAGTCTGCCCTTTGTCAGACATAAGTGTCCCTGGGCATTGGTTACAGCACTGGAAACACTGCACTCCGTAAGTGCTACAGTCAGGGAAGGAGCCGAGCTCTGTTCCCACTTACGCAGAAGCAGCTATTTAGACATTTTAGGAGGAGTGGATACATGTGAGAGTGGGTCATGTGTAAGCCAGCCAGCTCCCTCAGCGGGTAGTTACCCATGTTAGGCTCCTGTCTTATGAAAGAAAAATGGCCAGCAATACTCCTTAAAGAGCAGTAAGGAAGAGCCTAGCACGGTGGAGTAAGTACATGTGCTGTGGCTTCACTTTCCTGTAAATCCTGATGTGCTTGCTGTGCCTGTCCCCTGCTCACGGGGACGTTTCCTGGGTTAGGACAGAGGCCCCCAACAGGCCTGTGATGCCTCACTCACCTCTGCATTTCATTCCAGGCCAAATGCAAACTCTAGCCCGGTTTAAACTTTGGCTCCAGGATGTTGCTGCTGGTGGTGCACTTGCCTAGGTTCCATCTCCAGCACCAAAAGCTAAACTTGAGAAACGAGAGAGTCTCTGATTCAGCCTGAAGCTTCTTGATTTCCGCTCCCAACAACTCCACTTCCTACCATTCTCAGGAGCCCACATGGTTCTGCGCCTCCTCTGTGCACAGCTGGCCTCAGTCTGGGTCCAGAGCAGGTCCTCCCCCTGCCTTGCAGCGCTCTGCCCAGCAGCGCTTTGCCCAGCCTGGGCCCGTGATCTGTGCCGACAGCCTATGCTTTGTGACAGCACGGTCACTTTCATACACAGACACTGGTACAAAGTCGGCTGCAGATCGCATCACTGACATGTGCCAATGACATGGGCAATGAGGGAGGGGACAGTCCGGGCTCTGTCCCCTCAGCGTGTCTCCAAGGACACAGCCTACTTTCCAGGAAGTATTCAGAGACCGAATTCAGACACCTAAGCATAAGGCTTTATGAGGAGGATAAGCTAGGACCCCGTTCTACTGCACACAGAAAGGTCTTCTGGCCTGGATCTTGTGACCAGCCGAGACAAGACTGGAAAATGCTTATGGAAATGCAGGGTGATGAGGAGGATCTGGAGGAAGAGGGCTGGGAAGTAGAAGTGTGTCCCAGGCTGAAAGCCGTGCAGATCGGCGAGGAATTACCCCGCTGGGGACCTGGCAAGAACGGACCAGAAGACAGGACGGGGCAGCAGAGGAAGGGCCTGGCTGCTGCAGGAGCTCGAGCCTCCGGCAGCGTGTACACACTATTTCTGAGCAGGGACTGCTCACCGACCAGACTGGAATTCAGGGATTCCTTGAGCAGGTCACCTCGCATCGTGCTCTGGAAAGCACTCCTGGGCATATACGCAGCAGGCCCTCCGCACGGGTCGAATATTTCCGAAACCTGTCCGGAGGGTACAGTCTGGGACCAGAGACTGGACCGAGGGCCCAGAGGGAGAGGCTGACTTGGGACAGCGATCTGTCCTAGACAGTCGCCCCTGGGGTATGTTTACAGGGGCATGAGCACCACCTGGCAACCAGTGACGTAGGCGCGGGGAGTCGAGCGATTGGCTGGAGCTCTGGGGCGGGGTCCGCCAGGTGGGGCCTAGGTGGAGCCCAGGTGCAGGGCCGGAGTCACCTATCTGCCGCCACTCCTGGGCCCTAGGAAGGGCTCGCTGGCGGTCCGAAAGCGGGGGAAGAGCCCGCTCACAGTGGCGCCTCGCTCCGGACGCTGTTATTGGCCCCCGTGGTCCCTGTCCCGCTGCGCGGGCTCGGGAGCGCAGGACCCGAGCAGACGTGTGTCCGGAGAACTGCCTTCCGCAGGGGGAGCCTCGGGCGGCGGCAGCTGTCTGGCCGCCGGCCGCTCTGGCTTCCGTTTTGCACGTGAGACGTAGTGGCGGCCGCCACCTCCTCTCTGGTCCGCTCGTCGGGGAGGAGCACGGAAAGTGAGCAGGGCCGGGGCCGAGGGGCTTGCCTCGCCCAGCTGTTCGGCCCAGTGGCTGCGAGGCAGACGGCTGTCGATCCTCCGCCCTCCGGAGTGCTCGGCCCCCGCGGGCTTCCCCGCACAGGTGTCTGAGGAGCAGGGCGTGACCTGGCCGTGTGCGCTCCCGCTCCCACGCAGCAGCCTTCTCCGTCTTCCGCTCGCTTCGTTACAAAAGCTGAGAAACCCGGACTTCCCAAAGAATGTTTGGGCTGTTATCAGACGTAGGCCCTTGGGGTGAGAGGGAGGTGTAGGCCCCATTTCCACCCGCTCCTTACACCGCAGAGCTGGCCCTGCGGTCGCGGGGAGCAGCTCCTTCCGGTGTGGCTCTTAATTCTGGGCCTCTCCTCACCGCCTGGGGGCTTCGGTTTGTCTCAGACGCTGCGAATGACTGCTTGCTGTCATTTTCACCATCCATTCGGACTAATGCCCAGGGGGTGGGAGGGGCTCGGGCGGGAGAGGTCACTTCCGACTATTGCGGCTTGGATAAGGGGTTCCTGAGGGGAGAATGTCTCTTCACACCCACCCAGTGGGAGCACTTGTCTGGCTTCTCGGTGCCTGGGGCTGTCACAGAACGCGGGGCTCAGCTTCCCACGGCCGAGGGTGCTGGAGACTCCAGAAGGGCCCCTCCCGAGCGCAGCTGCAGCCCCGCTCGCACCAGGGGCTCACCGCGGTCGAGGCCTCTAGCAAAGGCCTGCCCTGGGGAAGCTGAGAGCCGCCACCTTGCTTCCTGCCCCTTCTCCCAGCCTGGCGCTGGACTGGCCAGTGGGGTGAACACCTCAGGGTACAATGCCAACTGCTGGCACCACCGAGAGTGCTGGGTGAGGATGCGCACAGACGTGTATGTGCCACTGAGCGGATGTCTGTGCCGCTGGCCTGGCCTCACCCTCTGAGCAGCGGGCAGAGGAACAGGTCACCACTCCGAGTCCACAGACCTAGGCCATTCCAGACACCCTCTTCCCGGAAGAGGCCGCTCCGCTGTGGACGGCGATGAGGAGCAGGCTCCAACGCTCACGGGGCTCCAAGGTGTCCAAGTCGAGGCCTCTGCGCACCGTGAGCTGTGCTACCCATCCTACGTGTGTAAGTTGCTTCAGATTTGTAAAGGTCACTGGATCAGACTGTACAGCAGAAGTAAAATGCAAGCCACATCTGCAACCTTAAGATTTTCTTAAAAATAGGTAAATTTTAATAGTATGATTTAACATTATAAATCCAAAAACTTGTTTATTCAGCCCTCATCCGTGTGGAGCATTATTGCTGAAGTGTCATGTGAATCCCTGGCCCTCTGGACCCCCATCCTGTCCCTCCACCCAGGAAGTGTGTGTTGGTTGTTGTCTATGTGAGGTTTTCCCGGCCAGAGAGGGTGAGGCACAGAGTCAAGCACAGACCCTGGGGAATGTTTCTGGAACTTACGATTTATTCAGGCTTAAGTGTCACATTTATAGCAAAAGGTCACAGGGCGGGGTGAAGGCTAGGAAGAAGGGAGGGTCTATAGGTTTGACCTAGGGTTTTGCCCAATAAGAGAACTTTGTGAGTGGGGGGTCTATATGGCATTAGCTATGGGGGAAGGTGAGGCAATGGGTGAGAGACAAGAGGGGTGGGGCTACCAAGATGGCTGCTGACAAGGTTCAACGTGTGGGAGTGAGTTGCTCAAGCCCCTAAAGGTCTCCGAGTCTGCAGGGAGAAAAAAAAGTCTCAACCTTTAGGCTCAGGAGACAGGCACATGGTTCACTTGCCTTAGCCAGACTTGAAGCTCTCCCTTAAGTGTGGGCATGCTGCACAGGTGCCCAGGGCAGAGACCCCAATCTGACTGCAGGACCTTGGCGATCAGTGAGATCTCAAGCGAAATACCTGTGGCAGTGAGAAAACCCCCTCCCCACAATAAAGCAGCCTACCAAACTCAGAAGTTTACCTAGAACCCATTGTAAGGGTTAAGTTCCCATTAGCTAACCCCGGAGCATTTCCATTAGTCACACGTAGACTCTTCAGTAAGTGCTGCATCCAACTATCAGTATGTCACACAAGGCATGCAGGTCAAGTCCTTCCCTGCTCCAAGTCTCCCTGCGCCCGTCCCTTCCCCGGATGAAGGAACCTTGCCAGCCCTAAGGCTTCAAAGCTCCCACTGAGAGCATGACACTATGTCTAGCAATGGTTCCTGCTGGACAGTGTCCTTTTCCCTTCAGGTTTACACCCACATACGAGCCCTGTGTTGCTGCTTTGAGTGCTGTGTGGGGTGAGGCCGAGGAGAGACTTGAGTGGCAGTAAGCCTCACCCAGCAGGAACAGGAGGAACTTCTCACCTCCCCAGGTGAGGGCTGGGAGCAAGGCCTGACCCGACACCTGGGGAGGTCGCAGCAGACACAGACGGCACTGCTGTCTTGGGCATTTGGGTCAGCCACTGGTCTCTAGGGCTTCTGCTCTTAGGGCAAACGTCCCTGTGGGCTGAGGTCTAGCTGGATCCACGGCCAAGCACTTGAGTGAAAAGCCCCCCCAGGACCCAGGGTCCCCTCTGAAGTCTGGAGGGGTGCTATAGCCCAGCTCCCAGATCTGCTTAAAAATCAACCCCTTGGGCTGGGGAGTTAGCTCTGTGGTTCTGTGCTTGTCTGGCAAGTGCTAGGTCCCAAGTTTGATCCCTGGTACCGCAAAAAAAAAAAAAAAAAAGAAAAAAAAAATTTAAAAAATAAAAATAAAAATCTTAGCGATTTATTGACACCCTGTCTCAGAATAAAACATTTGGTTAATTACTACTTAGACAAGAAAAATACATTGCCAGCAAAAACATGAATGGGGGTTATAACTGTATTTTTTCTTTGAGGGAGGGTCAGCTTCAAATGCACTCCCAGCTCCTGGGAAGGGCAGGCTGAGACAGGATGATCTAAGTGTTAGATTTAGGGATGCACTGCCTCCAGATGAAAAGTGCTTGTTGGCCTTGCTGAGTTATACAGCACTTGCCTAGTTGGTGTTAAGACTTTGAGTCTGACCCTCAGCAGCAGCAACAAAAACAAAACAAATCATCTTTTAATAAAATGTCTGCAGTTTAAAGTATTCCAGAACCACATGCCAGAGGAGAAGGGCACCCAAGTCTGGTGGCATATGCCTGTAATCCCAGCGGTCAGGGCGCTGAGGCAGGATCTCCATGAGTTCAAGGCCAGTCTGGACTACACAGTGACACCATCTCAAAACAAGTAACAACAGAGCCGAGCGGAGTGGCGTCACAGGGGAAGTAGCGATGGCAAAGCAGTACACGAGCTTTGATACCAACCGCTCTCCCTGGATTTTTGTTTGAAAATAACACCAAAAACCTTCCTCCAGAATATTTGTCTTTCTTCGCTTTGTCCCTGCAGAGGCCCTGCTCAGTCCTGGCACCCAGCTTCTCTGCTTCACCCTGCAGGGCTCAGGGCATCTGTCCTCTCTGGGAGCCTGGTGGCCACCACTGCAGTCTGCTGCCTTTGAAGCTCTGTTCACCGGTCATCTCGGTGTGGCTCTGCGCTGCCTCGACCATGTCTGGGCCGCCCTAATCAGACAGGCACCTGTGCCTGGGGCTGTGGCAGTCAGAGGGCTGATTGAGGGTGGCCAGAGCAGAGGGACCTGCTGATGCTCACCAGGAGGGCTCCAGCCCAGAGGATGAGGCCAGCCCTGCCCCAGGCCCTGCGGACTGGGGACACCACCTGAGACAAACAGGACGGCTGCAGGACCTGTCCCACAAACTGCTGTCCAGACCTGGGCTGGGGCACCAAGCAAAGCCCTGGATACCCTGAAAATGGACAGGGCCAAGGCATACATGTTGTGCAGGGCACAGCCCTATCTGCTGTCCTGTGCTCTGATTGGTGACTCAGGAAGGGGGTGTCTTACATCTCAGTGGGGACCCCTTGGGACTGCTCCACAGTGCTACAGTGCTGCACTGAGGCACCAGGCCAAAGGGGATGCTCTCTGACCCACTGCCATCTCTCCAGGACCTGCATGGCCTAACCTCCATCCTGCCTGTGGCACATGGATGCCCTGCACTGTCCCACAGCCCCCAGGGCAGAACTTGGGGGCAGGCACCATGTGTGAGGGCAGTGCCAGGGTATGTGCCCCAGGGGTGGCAGAAGCCTGGAGGTACAGCCTGTGACTGGCTCCACTCTTCCCCAGCCTAGGCTTCCTTCCGGGCCTGGAGAAGGTGGACACCTGCCCTGATCCCAAGCACTGGGGAGCAGCCTACGTGTGACCTGTACCTGGACCTGTGACCCGGCTTGGCATGACCTCACCAGAAGGACCTGTCCCTGCACATGCAGCCTAAGGACAGGCTGGGCCACTGTACCCTGGCCAGGGACCCATAAGAGGGTACTCTGACATGTGGAGCAGGTTCCTGGAGCCAGGGAAACCCGACCCCACCTGCAGTGACCCTGCCACTGCCCTGGCCTCCCCTAGGGCCTGGGCTGCCTCCTGGCTTCTACCTCTGTGTGCACACAGTCAGACTGGGCCAGGTACCCCTTCCAGCCCTGTGGCCTTCCTGCCTTCATTCCACCTGCTCCCTCTGCTGGAGGGACAACTGCCCCGGGGCCCAGGACAGGCCCACGTGTTCACCAGCCATGTGCAGCCTGGGATTCCGTCCCGAGGCGAAAACAGGCCGGGGGACTCTGCTTATGGCTGGTTGAAGAAGAGGCATCTGCCTGGGTTCTGGATGCCAAGAAACCCCTTTGCCACACCCAAGACTGTCCTTTTGCACATGCTGGGAGTCACCCTAATGCCACAGTACCTCAAATCAGGCTCTCCCTGTGGCACTGGAAGGCCAGTCTCTTCTGCACTGACACGCCAGCTTTTGAACGCTAACGGCAAATACAAGATGGACTGGGATCACAAGCCTCACCCTGGGGTGTGACCTGGCACTCTGCTCAGGGCAGGGCTGCAAAGTGCCAGAAAACAGGAAAAAAACCTTGCTGAGAGCGACCCTGAAGCTGGCACATTCCACCAGTCAGTCCCACAGTGTGGCTCAGGTGTCAGGCCTCTGCCCTGCCCACGTGTGCTCATAAAATGCTGTTTATTTTTCTCTGAGCCAGCCTTGCCCCCCCTGCCCCCCTTATGCTCCTGGCCCTGGCCTGTGACTCTCCTGGTCCTTCTCTGTCCCCTGGGCTCCCTGGGCTCTCACTGCTGAGGGAGTGGGACTATAGCCTTCGAGGAAGGGGAGGGCCTGGCCCCCTCTGGGGACCGCCGGGGCTCGGAGGCAGAGGCAGCACAGGGCTCTGAGGGGCCCGGCGACTCCTGTGGGGCTGGGAGCAGGGCTGGATGGCTTTTAGTGCAGTGAGCAGCGACACTGTCTGGCTTCTCAAAGCGCTTGCCACAGAACTCGCAGGGAAAGCGCAGAGCTGCTGCCGTCTCTGCGTGCTTGCGACGGTGCCAGTTCAGGGAGGCCTTCTGGCGGCAGGTGAACCCACATATCTCACACCTGGGGACAGGAGGAGCCTTGTCCATCTGGTCTGCCCTCATGCCCCTGCCCTACCTGCCCTCCCTCCTGAGGCTGGTACTCACTGCAGCGGCTTCTCCCCGGTGTGGATTCGTCTGTGGATGACCAGGTTGCTGCTGGTGCGAAAAGAGCGGGCGCAAAACTCGCAGATGTAGTCCCTGGTGTCTGTGGGCACACAGCACGCTCAGCACCCAGTGTACAGCACCAGGGACCCTGGCTGGGCTTCTCCACTGGTGGCGCCTGGCTAGGACTTTGTGATGGTTCTTCTTTGTGCTCTCCCTGGACTGAGTCCTCGTGCACAGACAGCACCCGACTGGGCTCTGGGACAGGAATCCAGTCCACAGATCCCGCCTGGCCCCTGCCCCCGGCCTGCGTGGGCCCTCCCAGCCTCAGTGCCCACCCCGCCTGTCTGCTGTTCTGAGCCTATCTTCCCCACGGCCCTGCTGCTCGGGCCCCTGATCTCCAGGAGCTCTGAGGGCTGCTCTGGTCTCTCCTACAGCACAGCGCCTCGGTGCTGCCCTAGGACAGCTGGCCCGACTTGTGCTACTTCTGTGCCCGAGGATGCAGCCATCATGCCACACTCGGGAAGCAGCTTCCTCCCTCGGGCATCATTCCAACTTGTCACAGGACTCTGGCTCCAGGCACATGAGGCCTTTTGTCCCCCACCCTTCACAGCCTGTGCCTTGTACTCCTCTGCCACCTTCCCTTGTGCAAACATCATGCCACCCTGGAAATCACAACTTTAGCATCCTGGCTCCAGCTGGGGATTCCTACTCTGTCCTGCTATGGCAACTGACCCACAGCTGGAGCCACAGCAGTGTTGTCTTCTCACACTCGTCCTGGCTCTGTTTTGGGGCAGGGCTGCTAGCCCACTGTTTGGCTTACTCCCCGTCTGCCTGCCTGGCCCTCTATTGGGCCCAAGCCTGCCTGCTCGGTGCACCAGTGGGACATGGTCCTCCCGCCAGTTCACCCATGCTCAGGGACCCAGAACACATGGCTGCCCCTTGGCGGGTGCCTGACCCAAGCCCACACCTCATTCTCAGTCTCTACAGAGAAGACCAGGAGATGTCACTGGCCATCCCAACTGTGCCCATCTCCAAAGCCAGGGCAGCTGACCCCAGTCCCTAAACTCAGCTTCTTGCAGAGGTCCCCGTCAGCCTGGGGACAGCACAGGCCAGTTCTCTTCCATGCTGCACCTACTCTGTGCCCAGGCCTTCCCTGAGCTGAGGCGTTCCTGCCTCCAGCCAACACCTTCTGCTCCTGGCAGCAGCACCCTGGGGTCTTGCTCTCAACTCTTTGTCCCTTGCTTCTCAAACCTTCGCTCTCGCCTCAAGGACAGGCCCTCAGACCTTTTCTCCACCAGTGTGGGCACGCTGGCACTCCCGCCTGACTTTACCTCATCTTCAAGTAGACCTCTGCCTTTTGCCCAACCCGCAGGTCCCACTGCAGGCTAATCCACCCCGATGCACACACTCACCTCCACCGCCAGCCACTGCCCAGCTGCCCAGCCCATCCACCCCCACAGCCTCAATGCTGCCTGCCAGCATGGAGTCTCCAGCCCTAAGACCCTGCAGGGCCTCCTCTCACTTCAGTAGGAGCCAGAGCTCGCTGACTGGGCCAGGGAGTCCAGCCACTGTGGAGGAAAATGAACTTCCCCTCAGACACCCCACTCCCCGGGCTCCTTCCTGCCCACTTTCTTCTCTCACAGCTCCCCATGGGGGTGGCACCGAGGGTGGGCAGCAGGGGCGCGGCCACTGCTCACCGCTGTGCAGCTTCACATGCTCTTTCAGGTGCTTCTTGAAATTGAAGGACTTGCCGCAGGCGGGCTCTGGGCAGCAGAAGGACTTCTGGTGGATGTGCTGGTACTTCTTGTGGTGCTTTGAGGAGAGGAAGCGTCTCTACCCTCCTCTCAGCAGCTCTCCAACAGAGCTGGGAATGCCATGCTCGACCAGTCCTTATTACTAGCATCCTCCCCACCCTACCCTGGCCACTGAACTCTACTGTATGACAACTTCCTACTGTGTCCCCTGAGTGCCACCCTAGGTGCCATCTTGGCCCAGCCATCTGTGGGGTTCACTGTGCTGCAAACCAGACTGGGCCAGGCAGGTGCTGTACCGCCAAGCAGCACCCACAGTCCCACAGTCCCTCTTCTTCAGTTTCTTTCCACCCTTGCCCGACCCAGCAGTTCCACCCGCCAACCCTCCTCACATTCAAATACTGCCGATTGGAAAAGACCCTGCCACAGCCAGGGAAGTCACAGGGCACCAGCTCTTTCTTAGCAGCTCTCCTAGGAAGGCAAATAGGAGTGGCGGGCCTCCTGCCAATTCACTCCCCAGCCCTCCTGAACCAACCCCCCAAATCCTACCGGATTCTCTTGGGCCCGATCTGTGCAGTGTCCTCGTCCCTGGCCAGGGCCTGACTCCCAGGGCTGTGGGGCAGAGAAGGAGCAGTGGGCCTGGAGGGAGGGCCAGGCCCAGGAACCCCATCTTCCGCCTTACTGTCCCTCTGCTCACCTGGCCAGAGGCTCAACCTTCAGGTTCCCCCTGATGTCCAGATGGACCTCAACTTCTGAGGTCGGAGGCCCAGGACCGAGCGGGGATGCTAACCGACACGGACCCGTAGGAGTAGGGAGCACTGCGGGGGCTGCCAGTGCTGCTCCTTGCTCAGGTACACTGGTGGAGGGGGATGTGGGCGGCCCGTGCACCTCTGCCTCACTGCTGAAGGGAGAACCAAGAAAAGATGGCACTATCCTTCTGGGTCCTCAGGCAGCGCGGTTCCAGCCCTAAAGCCGAAATCGCAGAGCCCAGACCTGGAGCAGCTCCACCGCTTGCTCCCTCTCCGGCTCCCCTGCACAGCGGCCCGCCCCGCCCTCAGGTCTGCACATCCGGCCCCTCGCTCTGCTCAGCATCCCCGACCCGACTTGCTCATCTGGGGACGAGCTGTAGGTCCACGGGCTGGCGTCACTCAGGATCTCCTCTTCATCCTCATCCTCTTCCTCTCCCTCTTCTGGCACTGGGAGGGGCTCCGGTGCGGGGCTTAGGCCCCTGCAGGCCCAAGACAGGGGGCTGAGGTTCTGCTCCCACCCTGACCTCTCAGGACTGGCCCCGCCTACCTGCCCCCCAGCCTCACCTGGGCAGCCCTGCTTCCGGAGTGCCCCCCTCACACTCGGGTTCCAGACCTAGGGGTACAGGTGGGGTCAGAAGGAGGGTCTGGCTCAAGGCTATAAGACAAGCGTGGTCTGTGGTGGTGGAAGAGGAGGAGTAGCCGAAGCTATGTGTGCGGTCTGAGAGTGTTAGGAAGACACGACTCGGTCCATACAGGAATGAGCAGCACAATGAGATGCCTCCTGTCCGATTCCATCCTGAGGGTACCGATTCCTCCAACAGGCACCCTGGTTCCCCGTGTGCTTTTCCATGGAAATTGTATGTAGATATACAAATATATATACTTCTTATATTTGTTCTAACTTCCATTAAGGAATGTATACTGTGCTTATTTTCCTTTTAGGTTCTCTTCTTTCACTGAGACAAAGCCTTGCTCTATATTCTAGGCTGGCCTTGAATCCTCTTCTTCCTGCCTCCTTTCCCTGTGCTGGGGCTCACGCCTGGACCATTATACCTGGCTGGTAGTCAGCACACGTTTCCTCGCTAGTATAAAAGGCTCCTTAGATCTGGAATTACTTATAAAACATCAGAAAACTCCTTTTTCTCCACAATTCCTACCTGCAGGCTCCTGTCCACTCCTTAGGGCCTTCTGGGGCACCCCTGCAGGTGTAGGGTTCAGTGGGGGCTCCCAGGAGAAGCTGTGGCCCGCGGAGCACTCCCACAACAGCCCGCCTTGGCCTGCAGGGCCTCGGAGCTCGGGTGCCAGGCTGCACTCACGGCTATGGGCATGGCACAGCAGCACCAGGCAGTGCAGACCTTTGGAGGGCAGAGGCTCAGGACCTGGAGGTGGGGAAAAGTCAAGTGGAGGCGGGTCCCCTCCTCTCACCCACAAGCCAAGAGATGGCCCTGCTCTCCAGTCCCTCAGCCCGGGGCAGCAGCCCACCACTCCAGTACCCATACCCGCCATGAACGCTGAGACGAGCGATTCCAGCCCTCCTGCAGCTCCTTCAGGCTGTGACCCACCCTAACCCTAACCCCAGCTCTGCCCACATCTCCCACAGACCTGCGCAGAAGCTGCAGCCCGAGGACAAGTACCTGCAGGGGAGACGGGCAGGAGAGGTCACCGGGTGCTTAGCTTTCCTCCCCGGGGGCCCCTACGCCCCAGCCCCCGTCCCTTCGCGGGAGCCCCCACCCGAGTGGGCCTCCCTCCCTCCGACCGGTCCAGCAGGAACTTGGCGAGCTGTGAGTGCAGCGCGAAGCCCAGCCGCTCCTTGAGCCGGCGCCAGCGCTCCATGTGTCCGCCTAGGCGGATGCGGCACTTGCTGCGTCGCGCGTCCAGCCGCCGGCGCCGCTCGCGCTTCCCGCGCGCTGCGTCCTCTGCTGGGGCCGACGCCATGGGGTCGTGAGTCGCCGTCGGCCGGGCCTGGGGGGCGGGAGAAGCTGAGCGGCGACCCCGACCCAAGCCCTCCAGTGCCCCGAGTCCGGGGCGCCGAGGGCCACCGGCTGCCGGCCGGGGAGGGCACGCGCGGGCGTGGCGGGGTCCGCGGGGAGTCTCCCGCTGGGCCGGCGCACGTGCGCCCGCGACCTGGGGTGCCCGCTCCTCGCCCGCGCGCCGTGTCTCCCTGGCCGCGCCACGCCGCGCCTCGTCTTGCCGGCCTCGCGTCGGCCGCGACAGCAGTGCGGGGCCGGGGCCCACCTCGCGCTCCCGCCGCCGTTGCTGTTTTAAGAGGAAACCGTCCCTCTCTGCTCGGGCGGTGCCAGGGCGGAGCTACCGTGGGATAAGGGGCGGGGTCGCGGTACGCGCCTGCGCGCTGCTCCCGCGCGGTGCTTGTCGGGATTGCACACAAAGCCTTCGCCACGGCGGTCAACACCTGTGGTCAGTTCCCAGTTTCTGAGCAGAGATGTTGACCTTCCACAAGGCTCGGCTCACAGGCCGCCAACGGAGGCTCTGCACCTTCAGACCACGCGACGGCCTCGTCGAGGTCGAGTCGCCCGTGTTGTCGCCTGGGCTCCCTAAATAGGTCCCCCGCCTGAATTCACGGATGCCCTAGGGCGGATCTCCAGGCCCCTCTTCGCTCTGGCCGAGGTCGTCTGAACTCGCGCTCTCCTAATTTGATTCAGGTCGCACAAGTGAAGAGCGAGGACACAGGCCAGTTTTCATTTCTCCAGCAGGACTGCAACACACAACCCTTAAGAATCCCTCCCCCTCTTCCTTCGTATTTAATGTCATCGTCCATTCACCCGATCACGGCAACCAAACCATAAACAGCTAGTCCTGCGGGTATTACTTCCAAAAGGGCGTTGGGGGGGGGGGTTGGGAGGAGGCTCTTTGCTTTACGGCAGTGCAAGGAAGGAAGGGCCTGAGTCCGAAAGGGCATTGAGCTGAGAGCAGGGGAGCAAAGACTTAAATAGGGGAGTGGTTGCTAGGAATTGTCCGACAAGCCGTGCCCTGAGGAATCTGGGGACTTACTGCCAGTGGTGCAGATGTACTCGGACTTCCTGGAACTGAGGGTGGCGCAAGCTGCAACGGCTTTTCCCGCCTCTGCAAACACTGGGACATGGTGCTCCGTGACAGCTTTTCCTGCCCAGCCTGACAGAGCCCAGAACCTTCCACATACCAGGAAGCTCTTTTTGTTGCAAAATATGGTACCTTGAATCCTGTCCTGATTTTCTCCACTGCTAAACCTTTCCTCCAAGCCACCTTTTCTCCACGGATGCTGTAAGAAATCACCACAAACTCCATAGCTGAGGCAGCAGAATGTTTTCTGTTTTGAATTCTGGAGGCCAGAAGACCAGTAGCAAAGCATCACAAGGCCAATTCCTTACCTGGACTGTAGGACAGAATTGTGCCCTTGTCTCTTCTGGCTTCTAGTGGTGCCTGGTGCCCCCCGAATTATAGACATTTCACTTTAGTCTCTGTGGCCACATTGCCGCCTTCTCTTCTATGTCATATCTTTCTCCCTCTCTTACTAGAAAGATGTTTGAAAGTGCATTTAATGTCTCCTGGGTAGTCCAAATAATTTCTCCATCTCAATATCCTAAAGTTATATCTGCAAAGTGTTTGCTGTAAATATAAGGTTACACATTCCAGTGATTAGGACATGGATCTCTCTTCTGGGACTTTTTTTGGTCTTTAAAGCCACCATCATCTTTCCTGTGGTCTAGAGTCAAACCTTTCTAATGGATCCGCCTTCTACTTTCACTGTTTGGATCAACAAGTAGGAAAAATGACTTTGAAGAGCAGGTCTCTTGCTTAAAACCTTTTAATTCTCTTTTAAAACCTTTTAAATCCTTATTATTGGCACAACTGCCTATTTGAGCTGGTCTTTGGCTGCATCTCAGGAATCTTAATCTGTATTTCCCCATGTCATCCCCTGTCCTAACCACACCAATTTCTTGCTATTTCTAACATTTGCCAAGTGTGCTGGAGAAAGTTCTTTTTTTCTCTGAAGAGCACTTTAGTTCTTCATGTGGTTGCTTCCTTCTCATTTGTAATTCTCAGCTCCAAAGTTAGCCATTCAGAAAAGTCTCCTCCTCGTTCTTTACCCCACTGGTCCCTGTTCTTTTAAAAATTTTTGTTAATAGACACTTACAGTATGTATGGTTGCATTCATTGGAGGGAAATGTTACATGTACATAATACATCTGAATTCTGTTTTTCCTCTTCCTCCTTTATTTTTTTTGCCAGCGTCATATTTAATTTATAAATCCTTACAAAGTTAATTATAATAATACAGATTAACAGCCATCTCCCTGTTCTATCTCCCTAACATCATTCTTTGAAAGTGTCTTAGGAAATTGTTGGTGTATGATTGCTTGCCTAGCACGGGCTTCTCTACAACCTCAACATCCCAAATGGCCTAAAACCCACCCATGGCTGAAGCAGCCCTCGGATGAGCCTAGGTGCCTGTCCACATTCCTCATGATTTGTGTAGCACTGATTTCATGTATTTGTCTGATTGGTAAAAGATGGGAAGGAAAATCACCAGCCTTGTTACAGATACTCATTAATGAAGGTGTAACCTCTACATCAGAAGAGCAGAACTCTTTGTAGGGAGCGAACACACAAGAGAAAACAAAAACCACTTTATCCTTTTCCCCTCATGGTCTCTTCATAGATGTCTGGAAGGTTCTAGTTTCCCTGACCCTTGAGTGAAGTCACAGATCCCATAATTCTGGGTTACCCTTAGATAATAAAACCTGTTTTACTCACTTTTGGGTTCAAGAACATCGTTGTTTCTCTATCATCTTGTTCAAAATAAAGATTGAAATTACTTCCAATGCCTAATCCTCCCCAAAGAAATCAGTTTTCTCTGGAGTTCATTTCAGTTTGCTGTACGGCTGAAGTAGAAATGAACCAGTTGTTTCAAAAACATTCACCCATACCCACGCATAGTGGCTCACACCTGTAATCCCAGCACTCAGGAGGAAGAGGCAGGAGAACTGCTGTGAGTTTGAGGATAGCCTGGGCTACATAATGAGTTCAAGGCCACGCTGAACTACAAAGGGAGACCCTGCCTCAAGAAACTTAAAAAAAAAAAAAAAACCCAGCCAACCAACCAGAAAGAAAAAAAAATACATAACAAGAACAACCAAATGACTGTCACCCACTGCCATCTTTCTAGGCCCTGCAGAGGAGCGCTATTCAGAGCCTTGAGTGAAGAAATCAAACCTCTGAATATTTCTTTGCCTTTAGTCAGCTCAAGCACCATGAGACCTTGAACTGTGGTGTCTACTCACAAAGGCTAAGATTAAGCTTAACTTATGCACAGCTTGTCAGAGTAGAGTTAGTGTATAGCTCACCCAAACTGCCAATTCTTTTTCACATGTGCAATTCCTAAGTAGCTGGCAATGCTGGCACACACTGTAATCCCAGCACACTGATCAAGTTCAAGCCCAGCCTTGGCAGCTAGATGTATTGATCTGTGTGAAGGATGTTTATGGCCATAACTTTTTATTTACTGGGTGCTACAGGTCCCCTTTGTCTCCTGCCTTGCTGCCTGTGGTCTCTGGGCTCTCAGTGTCCTCTTTTTTTTTTTTTTTAAATCTTTATTAGTACATTACATATATGCATCATGATTGCACTCCATTGTTGGGAACCACCCGTTTGGAAATTGCAAGGTCAAAATTGACCAGGCCTTCCTGCCTGCAGATGGACTTTAGACTTGACTTCGGTCTTCATCTCTGGTAGTAACTGGGACTCAATGGTCCCACATGCTGTGATGCTTCAGGGCAGAGCTGCGCCAGATCTCTCCCTTCTCAAGGACTATTGCTGACACCCGCCTTGCCCCGAAGAATCCTCATCTACATAACTTCTCTAAGACTATTGTTGGTGTGACCCTGCCTTTCAGTTTTCTCTAAGTCTCATTTCTGCCTAATTATTAATCATTTCGCCGTGTGCTCACAGGAGACTAGAACTTAATGCAAAGGTTCTAGTTACGTTCCCTTTCCCCGTTTACTACACTCCATCATGGGGTTTGTACCAGTATAAGACACAACTTAATTCTCATTTTTTCTCATACCCCTACCCACCCTACCACCCCTCCATATACATAAAATTTGTTTCCTTACTTTTTTGTTATAATTTCATTATTTTCCCCCCTTTACCCTATTTTACTTTGAACATTTTCTATTTCACAATATATAACATACAATTATAGGACTCATTTACATCTTTATTTTCTGATACCAGAGAAAAGGTGCGATATGTACCTATCTGTGACCTATTTATTTCACTTATGAGGATATCCTCAAGGTATGTCCATTTAAGTAGAAATGATTCAAACTTATCATTTTTTATGGCAGAGTAATACTCCATTCTGTAGAAGAACCACAGCTTTTTTATCCAGTCTCCAGTCGATGGACACTTGGGTTGTTTCCAAGATGTAGCAATCACAAATTGGGCTGCTATAAACATGGGTGCACATATGTCACCGTGGTATGAGTCTTTTAATTCTTGTGTGTATATACCTAGCAGGGCGATGGCTGGGTCAAATGGGACCTCCGATCCTAGCTTTTTGAGGATTCTCCAAACTGATCTCCACAGGGGTTGTACGAGTCTACAGTCCCACCACCAGTGGAGAAGGGTTCCTTCTTCACCGCAGCCTCGCCAACATTTGCTGTTGGCTGAATCTGAAATGGCAGCCATTCTATGTGGAGTGAGGTGAAATCTCAATGTTGTTTTCATCTGCATCTCTTGAATGACTAATGATGTTGAGCATTTCTTCATATGCTTCCTAGCTGCTCTGACTTCTTTGAAAAATATCTATTCATTTCAGAATTGGGTCACTAAATTTGGGTGGGCTGATTTTTTTGATCAGCGTCCTCTCTTGAGAATCACTGTCCATCCACCCCCCTGGCCTGAGGAGGGAAGAGCCAGGTTGTTGCCTGGCCTCCCCTGGAAGTGGGCATTGCTAAATTTCCTCAGCATGCACACCTGGCTGCCCTTCAGTGTCTGTCCACGTGCCCTGGGAAAGGGACGGTCCCTACACAGCCAATCACACAGGGTGGGCTGTCATGGCGTCAGCAGGGCCAGACCAGACGTGACAGCGACCCTTCCCCAGCACCGCAGTTCTCTAGAGCTGCTCCTGCCGGAGGGGCCCACTGCCCAGTCAGCTCTGGGGAATCCTGGGTTTACAGCCCCTCTGTGGTGAGCATCCGGGCTGCACTGCAGTGTCTGGAAACTGGCAATGGAATGGAAACAGTGTGTACTGCCAACAAGCGGTCTTTAAAAAGAATAAACAAAAACATTATTACAGTAAAAGACACACTGTCCTGAATCCACCCTGGAATTTTCACGCAGGCTTGGAGCACATTTGCCCCACGGTTCTCGCCACTTCCTGTGGCAGGCCGGATCCTCTGTCCTTAGCTGCAGGGCCCTGGCTGCCTCTGTGTCCTGAATGGATTCAAAACGTTTCCCTTTCGGGTTCATTTTGATGTTGGGCAAGGGCCGGAAGTCACACAGCGCCAGATCGAGCTGTCTCTGGTTGCTGACCCCACCATTCACCAGACCTCCCCACCGATGCAGACAGTGGCACGGTGCTGGGGTGAGGTTAGAAGTCCGAGAGGAGGTTGGGGTTCCATTCCGCAGCGTCTTGTGAGGGTATATTTTAAACTCTGTTCATTATGATACCCCGGGAGACTCTCAGCGGTCCTGGCACCTGTGCCTTGGGTGTGTGGCGGAGGAAATGCTTTTTATTGTAAACAGCTAAGTTACAAATATCACGGGCAGTCAGACAGGGCTGAGTCCTCACACAGATCAGGGGAGAGGGCAAATGGGGCTCGAGGCCTATTTGTTAGAGCCAGGGACAAAGAACTGACTGCACTCACAGGCTTCCCCTGGGAAGTACAGCTGTGACTGGCATTCTAAATAGCATCTGCCACCAGGGTGCCACCAAGACCTCAGCCTTCCCTCCAGGAAAGTTCCCTGACCATCCCTTCCCGGAAATCCTTGTTTTGTCCTTGTACAATTGCTATGCTTGTTTCCCATTTGATCTCCATTTAATTAATATGACCAAGTAACCATACTTGTAATCTGATTGGTTGACTACAGTTTGTATCACCTCACCTTATACCCCCTCTCCTGTAGCGTTGCTCCATAAAACCCCCTTGAGGTGTGAGGTCTACGGGCGGTCTCTGAGACAAGCCCTCTTTCTCTTAATAAATTCTCTCTGTTGTTAATCTCCTTTGTTCCTAGAACTCATTCTTCAGTTCTACAGAACACACACTTGGCCGGCTGGGCATCTCACAGGTTGAGTCGTTATATTTCCCTTATATTATATGGAGGTCCGTGGACGATTCAGCCTGTATCATTTCCAGCACAGACGCGCGTGGGAGGAACCGCGTGGAAAACAGGAGAATGGGCGCAGGGACGGTCCCTGCTTCGGAAGGGAAGGTGGCTTCTCTGCTGTTTTGAGGCGCGCAATTGAGCAGAGCCCAGAGGGTGGGGCTCCTTCCCTGCACCCCTTCTCTTCTCCGCTCAGGGTTCCTCCTCTTAGCCACCTTCGTCCAGGCCAAGCCCAGCCCAGAGGTCTCTCTGAGCCCTTCCCATGAGCACGACCTGGCCCCCTCCCACCCCTTGCTATTCGCGGTCCGGTCGGCTTCAGTCTCCGTCGCCCAGTCTCGGGCCTGGAAGCCGGGGGCGCAGGAGCTGATCCTTCGCGGGGCTGCACGTGTGGAGACCGCACCTGGCACTCCATGCAGAACTACAGTCATTACCGGTCAAATTACATTTGAACAAGACAAATGCTCTCCCGCCTCTGAACGGACGGAGAGACGGGCCCGCTGGGGTGGCGGACGCCGGCAGGCCGGGCAGCCCGCAGGCGGCGGATGTCGGGAGCCGCAGCAGACCCCTCCCAGGCCGGGACGCGCTGCGGAGCAGACGCCGCTCGGGCTCCGGCCACGGCCTCGGCTGCGCGGACCCCGTGCCCCCAGCGGCCGGGACGTCCCCGCGGACGAGCTCGCAACCGTGCTGGGGCAGCTCCATTTTCCCCGTGGCGAGATCTCACTGGGTACTTGGAAGCGTCTTCTAAACACGTGTCGATTTATTCTTAACATCGTTAACTGAGTAAAATCTCAACACTCGGGCATTTTATGTTGCACAGGCCTGCACTTGTGGGAGTGAAATTCACTTCGCCAGCGCCCCCGGGGGCGTTGCCTGGAGCCCGCCCCGGGACCAACCGGCGTCTAGTTCTCGCCACCAGACAGTTCGCGCACCGACCCCGCTCGCGCAGGAAGTTCGGCCGGCGGCTCCGGGCGGCGGGCGGAGGGGTGGCGGGCTGCGGTGCCCAGTCCCGGAGGCCGCCCCGCCCCCCGGACGCCGACTCCGCCCGCCGCCCGGCGGCGCAGCGTCTCCCACTAGGGCGCGCGCTGCGGTCCCGTGGCCTGGGCCAGTGGTCGCCTTTGTGGTAGTGGGACCCGACCGGGGCCTTCGACTGACCCGCGTCAGTTGCTGTGGTTATGGTTTTAGACACGGTCCTAAATCGTCCGATTGTACGGAAGGGGCTCCACTCTCGAACTTCCTGCCTCAGCCTCCCGTAGTGCCTTGGGCCCAAGAGGAGCACTGAACCCGCGGGGTGTCAGGATGGCCGAGTGGTCTAAGGCGCCAGACTCAAGGTGCGCACCTTGCCTGTGGGTGTTCTGGTCTCCGCATGGAGGCGTGGGTTCGAATCCCACTTCTGACACAGTAGCTTTTTGTCTTTTTTTTTTTCCTTTCTTGTGCTCACGACCCCCACTGCCGCGGCTCGTCCTCTGCTGCGGGAGACCCTGAACGCGCGGGCTCAGATTCTCCCCACGGTGCTGCCCCGCCCTCCGGCCCTGTGCGGAGTCAGCAGCTCCTACAGCTCGAACGGGAAGCGCTCTCTCAGCACCTCCCTGGTGGTCTAGTGGTCAGGATTCGGCGCTCTCACCGCCGCGGCCCGGGTTCGATTCCCGGCCAGGGAAGGACATTTTGCTTCCGCGCAAAAGTGGCGGGGTCCACAGCGGGGCGTCTGCGCGGCTTCTTTTACTTCCCTTTCCGCATTCCCTTTCTTTTTCACTGTGTCTTGTCCGCGACGCACAGAGACCCCGGTGACCCGCCTGCCGCGCGTCGCCGGTTCAGCCCGGGGCACGCGAATCTTTCTCTCGCTCCAAAAGGGGCCGAAAGGTGCAGACAGCACCGAGCGGCGGCGCACGCCCTCCAGGACGGCCCACGTTTCTGCTAGCTGGGCGGTGCAACAGACAGACCTTCTGCGGTCAGTGGATCGGTCCGAGGCCGAGCTCCGGCTCCGCGTCGAGCTCCCGCAGAAAGGGAGGACAGAGGTGAAGTTTGGGTTCAGTCCTGCCTGGTCCTTCAGCCGAAGTAGAAGCCCAGAGAAATGGAGAGAGCCCACAGCAGCTGATCATCTCGCGTTTCTAAACTTGTTAAATGTGGTGCGTTGCTGAATTTCCTCCCACAAGAATACAAAATTTATTGAAAGAAAAATGATACATTTTATTTGAAAGACTACTTCCGTCTTGTACAATTAACTGGGAAGGAATCCTAGGTTTAAACGTCACCTGAAAGTCGGAAGCTTGGGGTAGAAGCAGGAGCACGAGAGCTCGTCCCAGAGGGAGCCGCCCCGCGGGACAGGTGGGCGCGGGCGGAGGGGGCACCGCCCCGCCGGGAACAACGCACAGGGGAACGTCGCCCGAGAGTGCGGAGAAGGAGCCTGCGGCGGTGAAGAGCTCGCTGCCGGTCGGAGCGGCCTCCCCGCCCTGATCCCACGCGCCGGCTCGTGCCCAGAGCCTTTCCGGGGAGGATGATCACGCTAGCGCAGGAGCACAGACACGGGTGTCATCGCAGTCTCCGTAACATCCCGACTGCGCGTAACCGGAGGTCTTGCACAGGAAGCCCAGCCTAGCTGAAACAGCGGGGTTGCGGCCTGGAATCCCAGAGGAGCCTGAGGCAGGAGGCTACAAGTATGAACCTAATTTGAGCAACTTAATGGAACTTATCTCATTAAAAATCAAAAATCCTGTGAAGAGACTGGTTTAATACTCCACTTAAAAAAAACAAAAACAAAAACAAAAAACAAACAAAAAAAAAACCTACTTAGCTTCAAACGCAAATACATCAAATTGATACAGAAGACATTCTGACAAACCTTGGAATTGTACTGAGTAAAAAGTCCATCTCATATAGCCTGATGTGCAGGCACAGGCCTGCAACTCAGCACTTGGGAGGCTGAGATGGGAGGATTGCTGGAAGTTTGAGGCCAACCTGGGTTACATAGTGTGTTATAATCTGAGCTGAATAAGACCTTTTCTCAAACAAACAAAAACCAAACCAACCAAAGAAAAAAACAACCCCAAATCCTCCCAACTCATATATAATGTTCTAGAAATGACAAATGCACTAACACTGAGTAGGGATGTTGCGGCCCAGACCCGAAGGAGGAGGAAAAGCAGGGCTTGGTGTTGGTGGAATCTTCTGCACCTTCATCGAGATGGGCTTGAAGTTGTACTTTGGCTCAGCCTGCGGGAGGCTAGGATTACAGCCGGCACTGCCCCAACCGCTCATGACCCTCATTTTTCATTACTGCTGCAGAAGGGACTGAGCAAGGTGGGGAGGGAAGAGGATGGGAGTCCCGGGGAAGAGTGGCCAGGGCCTGCGAGGCCTTTGGGCTCCCAGCTGAGGTTGCGTAGCTGTTTTCCAGGGCCCATTCTTGGGTTGTTTCTTCAGACTGGGAAAGAAGTGAGGTACACCCCACTACACCTCAAAGCAGGCCAGGACCTGGGACCTGGGACCTGGGACCTGGGACCTGGGCTGCCCGTGCTGGGACTTGGGCGAGTCCTCGCCATGTCCTTTGTCCCGGACCCTGGGCCCTGTGTCTTTGAGCACCCTGGGCCCAGCTTTGAGTACCCGAGGCCTGCGGGTGGGACCAGCGCTAGTCCCAGGTGGGCAGCATCTCAGCCGCTTCTGAAGGCCCCGGGCTGAGCGACCCCCTCACCCTGCCACTGGTGGCCGCTTCCTGTGTCCCCGGGTGACTGACTCAACCTGGGTCCCTTGGGTGTGAAATTTAGGCCACGCACCGGCCATGCAGGGCTTCCCCACCCTTCCATCTCGCTCAGCCTTCTCAGGTCCCTTAAATTACAGTTCTGACCTGCAGACCACTCGTCTGTCCATCTGTCTGCCTGTACACTCCCTTAGGCTGCCAGGTCTGCAGACCTGGCAAGTGGGGCAGGGTGCAGCTCTGGGCACTTTTATTTTTAAACATACACCATACTTATTGCTGAGTGTCTCCAGAGTGAGTTGCCAACTGTTTTCAGGAGCACAGAAAGAGCAAGGCAGAGCTGCAGAGCCCAGAAGCAGCGAGAGCCTCGGATTTCTGTTTGAAGTGAGTGAGGTTCAAGGTCTGAGGGCTGTCTCCTGTCTGCACACCGAGATATCAGAGCACACACTGGGAGAACCGTTGCCCTGCAGTCGCCTGCATGTAACTAAATCCCCAGCCTCTCAGGCACTCACTATGGTGAGATGGGGAAGGAAGGGAGCTGGAGCTGGACTCCATTAAGTGAGAGAAGGAGCCGGAGCCCAGGCGAGGGCCCTGCGAGGCGAGGGTGGACCGTCAGCCCCAGGCTGAGATTCTTTGGTGCTGTGGGTGGTGTTGATCTGACTGGCTTTAGGACCTGGGGGATGGGTGAGTGCACCGTGTCTGGCTGGGTCTTGGCAGTGAGACCTTGGGGCCTATGTCTCACTGGCACAGCCCCACCCCCCAGCTCTGGGAATAAGCAGTTTGGGCCACTGGGGCCCTCCGCCCATGATGGCTTCGCTTTGGAGCCAACCTTTGAAGTCGTGGGTGTGGGTGTTGTGTCTCGGCAGCAAGACAGCTAATAACAGCTGCCCCAGAGTGCAGATAGGACACCTGGTGATAGCGTGAGTCCAGCACAGGCTTTACTGATTTAATGACTGTACCACAGCTCTCGAGCACGCGGTTGAGATGCTGTCAGGGCATGGGTGAGTAAAAGGTCCCGGGCCTCGTGGCTGCCCTAGGGCTCCTCGTGGACTGACTCTTCGGGCAGAATGAGGATGAGGTGAGGCGGTAGGTTCGAAAGTCTTCCTGAGAGACCAGTTGCCTAACTCACGCCAGGCACTATAGCTCACTTTTGGAGTGGGGCACCTTTTCGAGCCTGGCGCCCCCTTTCCTGGCCAGGTCCACAGCATCCTGGATGCTCTTTGCTGCCCTGAGGCCGGACTTGATGGCCGTGTCGATCCAGCCATGGGGCAGGGCGGTGTGCTCGCCTGCGAAGTGGACCTGCCCTTCTGGCTGGCTGAGCTCCTTGGCATAGTCCACAAACTGGTAGGGGGTGAAGGAGGTGAAGGCCCCCAAGGAGTAGGGGTCGTGGCCCCAGTTCTTGACAGTGGAGTAGGGGCACAGGGCGCGGAGCTCATCCTTGGAGCGGTTGTGGACAGCGGCCAGGTCATCCAGGACGATGTCGACCACCCGGGCGTTGTCCATGGCGGAGAAGAACCGTGAGTCATCGTCCAGGGTGTAGGAGGCCAGCAGGACGCCCGTGCCATTGCGGAAGATGTGCTTGGGGTAGTAGATGAAGCGGGATGGCCGGTTGGTGATGGACTTGCCGCTGGGAATGCCATCCTGCTCCCAGAAGCGCTGGGTGCAGGCTAGGATCACCTTGGTGGCACTTTTGTAGTGGACCAAACGCAGCGCGTTCTCCTTGCTGAGGGACAGGGGCGGCTCAAAACGCAAGAGGCGGGCGGCCTTGGCAGTGGTGGCCACCACCACGAAGTCGGCGGCCACTCGAGCCCTGGGCCGCCGAGGGTCAAGTGTCCGGTAGGTGATATGGATTCGGTCCCCAGATGTCTCCACCTCTTCCGCTGGCGAGTTCAGCCACACTGTGCCCGGCTGGAGGGCATCGTGCAGGGCCTTTGGCAGCTGGTCAAATCCTCCGATGATCTCATGGAACCTGAGGGCGGGTGGGAGGGAGGTGGAGGGAAGCCATTGGAGGAAGTGGGTGAGGAGCCCAGGTCTCCTCTCCCAAAGCTTTGGGCCAGGGAGTTGTCAGCAGAGGGGGGAGCAGGCCCAATGGGACACCAGGCACAGAGGAGGTGCTTGCCTAGCCTCGACTCTTGGGCCAGTGCTGGCAGAGACCCAGGGCTCTTCTGCTGCCCTCCGAGAGCCCAGCACCAAGCTCAAAGGTAGCTTGGAGCCCGAGACCCTCTGTGGTCCTGTCTGTAGACTTTTGTGCCCCTTCTCCCCATGGCAATGTTGGCCTGAATGTAGTGGGTTCATCCAAGGCCGAGAGGTGGGGGGTGCTGAGCAGGGCTGGGTGCAGACGCCTCTCTGTCTAGGGCCCGCTGTGTCAGAGCCTGGGTTCATCCTCATGACCTTGCAGGGCACTGAAGCAGGCAGGGTCTAGGTGGCACCCTGGCACACTGTCCTGAGCTAAAAGCTGGCAAACCCTCTGCATGGGGTCTGTGGCCAAGCAGAGGCTGCAGCCTGTGTCTCAGGAGACACACTCGTTCCCGACTGTCCTGTCCCCTTTCAGGCGGCTCTCAAAGTGGGGCACTGCCAGTGCTGCTGGGCACACCGCAGGGGCACCTCCTCAAGTCCTGGCTGTGGGGGTGATGGCACATCTCCCCAGGATCCCTGGAGTTTGGAAAGCCCTGCCTGCCCCCTGGCTCCCAGTCCTTCAGGGATGTCCCCCTGTTTTATGTCTTCCTTCTTTGAGGAGAATAGAAGAAATAAAGACAGAAAGGAAACAAGCAAATCAGAATTTTGGTTGCTTTCTGAAACAGGCTCTTGTTAAATAGTTTAGTTTAGCCTTAAACTGATGGTGACCTTCCTGCCTTAGCCTCCCAAATGCTGAGGATGAAAGGTGTGTGCTACCACATCTGTGGAATTAGGAATCTTAAAACTGTGCTTATTGGAAAAATATTGCAGCTTCAAGGCACAAGTTACTCAAGCCCTTTTCTTTCTGAAAACTCACTTGGAAAAAAATCCTAAGGGTCTTAAAGACATGTGGAACCGGTGAAGTGGGCTCTGGGCTCTTCACCCGTGGGTGAGCTTCCTGCCCCTTGATGGGGCAGCAGTGTTAGCGGAAGCAGCTCAGCGTGGAGCCGGGGAGTGTAGGCCGCACTGTGGCAGCCCAGTGGGTGGCAGCAGGATTCCCCCTCCTCATCCGAAGTCTCCCCAAAACATCACTCTCTGCGGCTTCAGTTGTGCCAGTAAATCCCTTGGGTCCCTGAGATCCGCCTGACACCCCGGTCTGCGGCGAGGTGGGGCAGGCGCATCGCAAGGGGGCCTGTCTGCCTCGCCCCCGTGTCCCCCCAGCCGGCCACCCTTCCCACCAGGGCTCCTCGAAGAACAAGATGAATCCCCGCAGCGTCTCCGTGAAGGCCTCGTAGTAGCCAGAGTCCGCGTTCAGCAGGTCCCCGATCATCTGCACCGCCCCACGGCTCAGCTTCCCCACCTTGATCAGGTACTCCTGGGGCGGGAGAGGCGGTGTCAGGCAGCTGGCCGCAGACAGCCCTGCCCACCGGCCGCCCTTTCTCCCAGAGGGTGGCTCCCACCATGGACGAGCGGCGGCTTCCCTCAGGCCTCCGGGTGCCGCCTCTGTGAAGCTTCCTGTGGAGACGGATTCTGAGGCCCTGCCCCCACCCACAAGCACCGGCCGAGGTAATCACCGCAAGGTCTAAGTCCAGGAAATGGATGCTAGGAGAGGAGAGAGGAGAGGACGGAGGCGGGCTCCAGGAGAGCGCAGCCGGATCATGCACACCCTCTAGCTGTGCACCGAAGGCGGTCCTTACATACTGCAGACCCGGCTGACGGATGCTGAGACTGGACGACGGGACGCTAAAGCCAATGTGCTCCACGGCACTGACTTGGCATCTACCCGGGGCGCGGGCTGGAGGGTCCCCTCTGCTCCTCCCATCGCCTGCTGTCCCGGCCTCTGTCCACGCAGGACTCGAAGTTCTGGGCGGCCCAACGACTGCCCGTGTTGGCCCCACCTCTTCTGCACCAGAGACCTCTGTGGCCTGGTGTTGGCTGGGTGCCCGCCACCACCCACATTTGATCCAACACTGAGGCACCCACAGGGCACCATGCCCCAGGCAGAGCAGTGTCAAAGTGCCAGGAAGGGATCAGGGATTTAGCTCAGTGGTTCTGGCATCTGCCTGGCAAGTGCAAGGTCCCGAGTTTGATCCCCAGTAAACACATACCACCTTGCTGGGCCTGGTTGCTCACGCCTGTAATCTTAGCACTCAGGAGGCAGAGGCAGGAGGATTGCCTGGAGTTTGAGGCTTACCTGGGCTACATAGTGAGTTCAGGGTCAGACTGAACCACAAAATGAGACCCTGTCTCAACAACAATAACAAAAAGTGCCAAGAAGCTGGCATGGTGGGGACACTGTGGTCCAAGAACGCTGGGAGGCTGAGACAGGAGGATCGTGGGCATGAGCCAGCCAGGGCAATTTAGCAATTTAGTGAGACCTTGTTTCCAAATAAAGAAAAAGGACTGGATGTGCAGCCCAGTGTGAGGGCCTAGTGCCCAGCAGCCCTGAGACTGAGACTTTACCCCAAAATCTCAGGGTAGAGAAGTTGGTGGCCCCAAGAGAGCGGTGTTCCTGAGACTCTAGGGCCCCTGCACGAGACCTCCAATTATCTCAGCTTGAAGCCCCTGTGCCCCTTTGCTTCTGGGCCTGTGAGCACAGTGGCTGTCGATGTGCAACAAGGCCAGGACTTGCCAGTCTCTGATGTAACAGCCAGGGGACCACAGCCTCGGTGCCTGGGGATTTGCTAAGGACTGCCCTTCCTCTCTGCACCCAGGCCCCGCCCACTTCCTCATCAGGGCCACAGAGGAGCCGACACACTTGCCCCACCACATAGCGCCCTTCCAGCGCCCACTGCCTGCGAGCTGGGCATGGGCCCCTGCCCTGTGGTGCTGTGTGTGCTGTGGTGATGGGCAGAGGCCACATGCACTGCTGAGCTTCTCTTCGTTACTGGCGGCCATTGGCTCTGAGAGGATGTTCCCACCAGCCACGGCTCCTACACATGACAGGGGTCCCCCACCTCCCTCAGAGTGGTGACTTCTGCACAGCTGTGAGCTGCGGCGGGCACCCCTCTGTGACCCAGGCTTCCCTCCTGCCCTCCACCTGTCTGACCCTGGGCCAGTGCGGGTTGGGTCCAGGTGTGGCGCTGCAGGCACGGTGTTGAGTCAGAGTCGCCTTCGGGTGGGTTAGAGTGCTCATTTAGCCCGGGGTGGGGGTGGGAGGTGGGAGGAGAGGGCAGCCACCAGGTGTGGGGTTGCAGGACTGACCTTGGTGGAGAAGGAGTCGTATTTCTCCAGCACCTGGCGACAGCTGCTGCTCTTCAGCTCCTCTTCGACCTGGCAAGGGGATAGGACCATGCTGCTGAGCTCTGGCCTGCGAGTGTTGCCCATAACCCTCACCATCGGCCTCGCTTCCTCCACCTGTGCTCGAGCCAGGCTCTGGGGACCCTGCGGGGCAGGGGTGCCCTCAGACTGTGAGATGCCATCGATGCCATCTCTGCTCTTGGCTCCCAGAAGGGACTTGAGTGGCTTGTCCTGTGTTGAGGGCACTCTTCTTTTGAGCCAAGAACCTTCAAGTTTAATGAGTATTTTATGCCTAATTTTTAATGAGCAAGTAATATAGACTATGGAGAAACAATATACAGATCACAAAATGCAGGAGCTTTTAACTAAAGAAGTCTCAATTAAAAAATACAACATTTAAGTAAAAATAATATTTCCAGACAAACGACCACTGTTAGGATGAAATGCTGCTCTGGAAAGTCGTCAGGAAGGCCAAAGAAAAGACATGGGATGAGTCAGGTGTCACAAACCACATCCCTGATTTTTCTTGATGCAGTCATGATATTTTCTCTCAGCATTTTTCTTCTTTGGTCAGTGTATTATTTCAAGCCAAGATATCATGGTCTCTGTCTTTTGCATTCTGTATTTGCTGAGGACATTCTGAGGTGCCCTGGGTGGGGTGGGTGATGGGGCACAGGGCTGAGGGACACTGCAGCACAGGGCTCCCCATCCTGCAGCTCAGCGCTTGCCTCAGGTCCCCCTGGGCCCAGGTCATGGAGGATGAAGACACAGGTATGGACAGGTCCTGGCACACAGACCTGGCTGCGGAAGCCTCCTGGACCACACGCCTCACACCAGGACAGCCTTGATCTGAGGGCTGGCTGGGTACCCTGCACTGCTCACGGTGTCTATGTCCACACTTCTCTCCCCAGCAGGGAACGGCTCGGGCAGTAGGGTTGCTGGGCACAGTGATGGGTGGAGTGCTGCCAGGTCGCCCAGCCTGCAGGTGTCCCTCTGCCTTATGCCTGTACCTGCCACAGTGACTTGAGCAGCACAAGGTTTGGACTTGCCCACCCAGTGGAGAGTTCTAGGGCCCCCATGTGCGCAGAGGCACAGGGTCAGGAGGGGTAGGGGAGGCTGGTGGCCTCCCTCACTCCGAGGTCTCTGCCCTAGTTGCGGAGGAGCGGAGCCCCTGGGGAGTGTGCACCCTGCGACCCCACAGGAAACGGCGCACCCTCCCAGCCTGCTCACCTTCCTCAGGGACTGCTCAAAGAGCTGCTCGGCCGTCTTCCCGGCCTCATCGGCTCTGACCTTGTAGCCCAGCAGGTCAGGGTTGGCCTGCATGTCCCCCATGCGCTGCCGTACCCTGTTTACCAGCACCCAGGTCTGGTTGTTGCTGGGGCAGAACTCCGTGAGGTTCAGCCCGGACTTATGGACGAACTCACGAGACATCCTGTGAGGAGAGCGAGATGTGGGGCTGCAGCGCGAAGCACCAGCCTCCCAGCTCCCTGGAGTCACTGGACCCCTGGCCTCCATGGAGGTTTGCAAGGGTCTGGGGTGCCATGCCAGGCTGATGGCCATGTGGCTGGGAGAGTCCTGCTGTCCCGGTGACCTCATGTGGCCTGGCCCTCTGTGCTGGCCAAGATCTCCATCACTTTATCAGAGCTCTAAGCGGACTGTCCCATGAAGGGTGCCCAGTGGTGTCCCCTGGGCGCACCCTTTCCAGTGGCCCTCCTGCCCCACAGCTCTGGTGTCCCTCTGCAGTGTCTCCAGCAGAATGGGCAGGCGAAGGCAGGGCATTATGAAAGTTAAATCCTTCCAATCAGGAAGTTTCCAGGATGCTGGAGCTCGGAAGTGAGTGGGAACAGACCCTGACCCCTTGGTGTCCAGGACAGGGCTCCTCCCCTTGCTCACCTCTTCACCTCCATGCCCACTTTGCGCCACTGTACCTGTGGCTCCTGGGGATCCTCATGGCACCCAGCTCTATGTACCAGTCTGCTCCGGGAATGCGGTGGGTCTCTATCCTGCCGCCCACGTTCCCCTGGGCCTCCAGCACAGTCACCTGGAAGGAGACCCTTGGCTGAAGGCGGCATGGCCCACTCTGCCTCCGGGCAGGGCTGGTGTTTCCCTGGGGTCCTTTCTGAGGTGCCTGGGCTATTGGCTCAGCCGCCTCGGACCCCTCCTGCCATCCTGTCACTGGGCTGTCCCTTGCCAGTCCCTCCTTCTTCTGAAGCCCGACTCCCCCACACACTCCCCGATCCCATGTGTACCTGGTGGCCAGCATCCTGCAGGATCTTGGCCGCGGTGAGCCCGGCTATGCCGGCCCCGATGACCACTACCTCCTTGCTGTCGGCCGTGCGCCCCAGGCCGTCCTGAGCCAGGTGCAGCAGCTCTTCATATTGTGGGTCCTTGAAACACTCGGTCAGCCGGGCGTTGAAGGCCTGGGCCCATGGGTCCAGCACGCTCAGGAGGGCTAGAGCCAGCCACCCTGGGGACATGGCTGTGGAGACAGCAGTCAGGCGAGTGGCGGGGACGGGGCAGCTGTCTGAAGCCTTGATCTGAGCAGGATTTATCTGCCCTGTGATGCAACACCCATCGTCACTCCTGTTTCCTTCCTTCCTATCACAGTGTGCCTGAGTCACGGGGTTCCCCGGCCAACCCCTTGGAGCTCTGCTGGCTAGTGATGCCCCTGGGGACCAGCGCCCCACTCAGAAGCAAATCCGTCCTGGGGCGCCCTCAGCTGAGCAGGAGGCTAACAGGGTTCCTGTTCACGTGTCCCCAGCCTCACGCGCTCATGGCGGGGCTGGTGGAAGATGACTGGGTTATAGGGCTGGTAAGTGGGCTGATGCTGAGGGATTCTGGGCGGAAGAGGGGGACTGAGGCCTGGACAGGTCCATCCCCTTCCCAGCTCCACCCTGAACCCTCTGCTTCCTATCCCCCCACCATGAGCAGCTCTCCTCCATCAGGCCTCTCTGCCAGGCCACCTGCCTAAGCCCCGGGGCCAGCGTGACCTCTCCCTGCGAGGGGTGGGCTGCGATAGAGGACAGCGACTAGTCGAGGAGACTCTCTGCTCGGGGACGGGCTGGCGGGAGAGGACGGCATGACTTGCTGCGTCTGTGGCAGGTTGGTGAGAAGGGAGCCCGGAGACTGGTTAATAACTGGCCAGCTTTGTTCTGTGCCCAGTGGTGCCAACATCTGGGCCGCAGGGTTATCTCAGGGCCATCAGAGACGCATGGGCACGTCGAGCCTTCCTTGCCATGTCTCCTGGTGGCTTCTGTCTCCCTCTGGCTCATCCCTGGGGCAGCCATGCCAGCTTTTTGGGTGTTTGATCGTTGTTCTGTTTTGGTTGCTTTTCCTTTTATAGCTGCCACCTGTGTTTTGGGCTGAACTGCATCCTCCTCCCAACCTTTCCGTGCCGAAGCCTTAACCTCCAGTGTCTCCTGAGCAGGGAGCAGCCTTGAGAAGTTGCTTGAGGAGGAACCTGCCCAGATGGATCCTGCTAAGTCACCGATGTGCTTCAGAGGGAAACACACATGAGGAGACTTGATACGAGTGGACCCGCAGGAGGTGCCCACGAAGGCAGGATGGGAGAACATGGGCCACAGCCTGACTCTGCAGGTTAGCTTTCTGGCTTCCCTGTCACCCGTCCCGCTGGGTTTGGCCTGTCTCTGTCCGTCTGGCCGGCTTATCCCAGGCTTGTCTGATTGTTGTCCCCTGCACGTGTTGGGTGAACCAGCCTGGACTCAGCCTCAGTGGCCGTGGCTTGACGTAGCTCTTTCTTTTTCACTCAGTCACGTTGCTCTTTAACAGGTGACAATATTTGCACCAATCTCCAGGGTGCTTTGGGGCATCAGTAGCTCACATGGAGGTTTCTGGACATCGGTACTGGGCAGGGGCCACCCCAGGTGTATCTCAGTAGCAAATTTTATCACCTGAAGCAGGCCCCGTGCAACACTGGCCAGGGATCTTGTGCAATGCTGTCTATCTCGGACCTCAGGGACTCAGGTCCCCTATTGCGCTGCCTGGCATCAGCAGGATGTCCCTGCACTCCGTGCCAGATTGTGACACCAAGGAAACGCACAGCCTTCCCTCAGGAGGAGTGTGGCCAGCCGGGGTTGCCCAGCTCATGCTGTCCCCTGACTCATCTGTGGGGCTGCTGGTTCCCTGTCCAGGCACCATATGTTTCATATATTTCCTGGAGAGACATTAAGAAATATCTGCCTCTGAGATGTGAATCCCTTATGGCCCAGAGTTTATGGGGGCAAATGGCAGAGTTTATGGGGGTCCTGACGGAGCTCATGGGCTCCGGCTTGTGGAGACATGAGTGTTGGAGAGCTCTAATTCAGACGGCAGGCACAGCAGGAAACGAGAGGGGTGTGTGGGGAGGTGATGTGGCCTCTGCCCCTCCCATGCCCTTCAGGCTGTGCCCATCTGGACAAGCGCAGCCCAGTGAGAGGACCACTGCTCACTGGGCCATGACTGTCCCACGTGAGCTCAGAGGAGAGCCCACAGCTGTTGCCTCTGTGCTCAGCCAGAGATAATCCCACAGCACGGAGCCTGGCTCCTGGGGACACTTGGCCTGCTGAGTGCAGTAAACAGGGGAAGGGAATGTAACTAGAACTTTTGCATTAAGTTCTAGTCTCCTGTGAGTTCACGGCACACGACGAAATAATTAGTAACTAGGCAGAAATGAGACTTAGAGAAAACCGAGCTTGGGTCTGACCCATGCTACTCTGGGTGGCAAGGACTCGGACCCCAGCCTACCACACCTTTTATTGTCTACATTCCAAAATACCCGGAAAGGCAGGGCCACACCAACAATAGTCCTACAGAAGTTATGTAGATGACAGGCAAGGCAGATGTCAGCAATAGTCCTTGAGAAGGGGGAGATCTGGTGCAGTTCTGCCCTGAAGCATCACAGCATATGGGACCATTGAGTCCCTGCTGCTACCAGAGATGAGGACAAGAGTCAAGTCTAAAGTCTGTCTATACGCAGGAAGTCTTGGTCAATTTAGGCCTTGCAATTCCCAAACAGTGTGGTTCCCAACAGCTGAGGCGAGGTGGAGGGACGGGAAGGTGGGTGGACAGACGAGAGAGCAGGGCTCCTGGGATGCCCTCCAGCCTCTTTGGCTCACATGGATGACAGGGCAGCCTCACTGGACCTGGCCTCACAGAGTACAGCCTTCTCCACCCTCAGAGTTCCTCCATCTCTTCTTTCTTCAGGAGTTTAAATGGGACATCTCCCTTGTAGGAAATAGAATCTGACTCATTTTGAATTCCTGGTCTTGGCCCTTCCCCTCCACTCTTGAGATGTTTATATTGATTGATTGATCTGCATGTATTAATTGTATATAGTCATAGTACTCAGGGCAACGTGTCCACCATGTGTTCATGGCCTTGCGGGGTGCAGAGCTGGAGCATGGTGTTTAAACTGTCAGCACTCCAGCCCCTGAAGAGCCTGGAAGCTGTGTGCCGGGGTCTCTGGGAAACAGACGGGCTTGAGCCCCTTTCCCAGGGGAGCAGGAATCCGTGCAGAGCTCTTCCCTTTCCTGGCACGCCCTGCCCGGAGAGCCTGCCAGGCAGGGCAGTAATCTCCTTTGTGCCCCCAGAGGAGAGAACATAGTGAGTCCCAGGACCTGCCAGCAACCCAGGAAGAGGAAACAGATCAGGAGGCTTGTGGTGGCCCTGGTGACACACAGGTGTCTCCTACTTGCAACATAAGGAACCAACAACAGCCCTTTGTTCCCACTGCCCTCTACCTGTCCTTCCCTCTGAGCCAACCAGCCTCCAAGAGTCCAGTGTCCTGAGCAGGAAGAGGCGACTGAGGAGCAGCTTAGCTGTCTGCCTGGAGTGGGAAACTTCCTCTCCCTGCCCACCCCAACTGGACGCCAGGGCTTGGGGACACCGTGTGGTGGATTGTGAGACTGAGGGGCAGCTGTGAAACCGCATCCCAGATCCTTAACTGGTAGGTAAAAAGAGAAGCTAACGTGCTGCTCTCAGAGCAGAAGGGAGAAGAGCGGCTCTCGGAGGCCAGGGCAGAGCGGAGGAGGGCAGAGGGGCACAGGGCAGGTCTGAGGTACAGGCACCTGTGAGCCATGCTCAGGAGGTAGCTGCCCTTCGCAGCACCACTATCAGGTGTGGCCAGAAATATGGCAAATACTTACACTTTAAAAATGTGCTACAGTCAAAGGCACAAGGCTGTTCACCCTCAGAACCCTGCTGTGCACACTCTTGCCATCTCCTTCACCCTTTCCTGCAGCCCCTCTGGAGCCTCTGCCCTGCGCGTCTTTGGTTACACTGTCCCGGCTGCCTCTGGGTCCTGAATTGATTCAAAACATTTCCCTCTCATGGTCTCTATGACTTTGTGGAGGAGCCAGAGTCCAGTGGTGTGGGATCCAGTGACCGAGGTGGATAAGGACGCAGTGCTGTGTTTTTATGGGCTGCCTTCCCTTGATAGCACTTAGCAGCAGCAGTCACCACAGTTTTGATCACATCTTATAAAGGCATTCAAAAAAAGGACCCCAGATCCGGTTCAGACATGGCACAAGGTCATGCTCAGGGCTGGGGAGTTAGTTCAGGGGTTCTGGCACCTGCCTGACAAGTATAAGGTCCTGAGTTTGATCCCTGATACAAAAAAAAGAAGTCATGTACAGGTGTAAAGCCCTCATGATCATTATGTACACCTAAACTGTACCAAGAAATGTTTTGGTATAAAAATAATAAAAAAGAAAAGTGAGAAGAAGGGTGGGATAAGTGTGTCTGAAGGTAGGGGAGGATTCTGAGAAGGATTCATGGCAGTGGTCTCTCACCATAACAAGTTTCTTAAAAAACTGAAAACTCTTAGCACATTTTCCAGTCCCGCCCATATCTCTATTGCTGGTTTGAGAAGCAGGCGTGGGGGACAGACAGAGGGGCCAGGGGCAGCATGGCCGCCGCCCAGCCCCGGGCCATGAGGATCTCTGAGCTTGCAGGTGCTCTGAGACATGCCAGGCATGCTGGGGTACCGCCGAGGGCTCCTGAGGCCCTTGCCACATGCCCAGCTGCACTTCCCCATGCACAGTGACAGACTACACCGTGGGATCTGTAGCCAGCACCATCAGGGAGGCCCCTGGCACGATCATGGCTCTGTGCCCGCCCAGACATCCTGGACACGGTGCCGAGTGACAGGGAGCAGACACAGCTCCTTCTGGTACCGCATTGTGACACCTGTGACAGGTGGCAGAGCCGCTTGCTGGGGTGAGAGTGATGACAGGGCTTATCGACGCTGTGGAGGGGCACAAGTGACAAGAATCTTGTCACACAGCATCTCACCAATTTCTCTGTAAAAATGCCGAAAGATCTACATGAAAGTGTACCCACAGGCTAGCATTAAAATGACCTTTTGTGGGGCTTGGAAAGAAGGGGAGGGGTTAAGGATTTAGCTCAGTAGTTCTGGCGCCTGTCTCGAAAGTGCAAAGTCCTTATTTGAACCCCAGTACAAAATAAAAGGGTGGGGGAGAGACGAGTAAGATGTAGAGGGACAGTGATGGAGGAGAGATGGCAAAGTAACTACAGTCCATCTGTCAGACTGGAGAGGGGGACAGGCAGGTGTCTAAGACAGCTTCCTCAGCTTCTTTCCTGCCCTGCTTCCCGACCAACCGGTGGATTCTAAGTAAAGCATCGCCACACCCCAAGAGGGAGCATCCTGGCTTTGCCCAGTTTTGAAATCCAATGCCACATCGCTTTGCTGGGAGCCTTGGCCTCTCTGGGAGTGGCCTTTGCATAGCCCGTGCCCGCCCAGCGGGTGGACCTCATTCTGGCTCTTCTGGCCCTGACTGTGCTACTCTTTTCCCCTTTATGCTTGGATCCGAGATTTCCTTTCTCCTCCCAGAGAACGAGGCTCCCAGGAATCTGGGCCTGCGAAGGCCTATGTCAGAGCTGTGGGCAGGCGCATCTTCCTGGCCCCTGAGATGTACCAAATGGAGGGTTCTGGGATACAGCACTGGGGCTACAGGATTGAGAGAAACAAGACCAGCAGCTGGTTCAGCCTCTGGCACACAGGATGTGCCCAGGTATGCCACAGGTTGAAGTCCAAGCAATCCCTAGAGCTTCAGGGTGGGCAGGGGCTGACGGTGGCCCCATCGGGGCAGGGTCCAGGCTTTCCCCTGTGATCTGGGAATGTGAGACTGCTATGTACTGTGGCTGCTGTGCAGGGGACACTGGCCAAGAGCCCTGGTAGGGCCAGGGGCACACTGCTGCACCTGTCCTGGGCCTTATTCGCACAAGTTCTGTCTTGGGCCTTATCCTAGGACATCACCTAGGGCATATGGCACATGTGCCGCAGCAGGTAGCCATGCCCTCTCTGTGGGCACCTGAGCCAAGTCACCCCAGCTTCACCCCAGCAACTGAGCATCAGATAACAACACACATGGGGTGCTGTTGGCACAGTGGGGTTCTGGTTGCAGTTGGGTATGTGGCCTCTGAAAAGGTTCTCCATCTCTGTCTTAGGACCTGTCCTGGGGCAAAACTCAAGAAGGAGTCCTCTGCTCACCCTGTCTGATGGCAGTCACCCCATGTCCTTCCTGAGGCAGTGTCTGTTCAGTTGGGGGACAGGCTGGAGCAGGGGATGAGCACAGGACAGGAGAACCCAGGAGTTGGAAGAAATAAGACTTTGAGTCGAAGAGGTGGGGGCCCAGGAGCCTGGGCCACTCCAGCTCCCACACCAGGCTGCTCCTGCCAACCCAGGGTGAGCAGGACACCCCAGTCGTCTTCCCATTTGCTTGAGCTCCAAGCCAAGCCAGCCCCTCTTGTTGGCACTGCTGCCTGCCCTGTGAGAGACAGCTGCTGGCATACACACTGGATGAGCCAGCTGGGGCTGTCCTAGTCTGCACAGCACAGCACAGAGTTTGTGTGTATGCATGCGTGCGCACACATACACACACACACACACACACACACACACACACACACACACACACACACACACCCCTCCCCAGGGCCATCTTGGCCTCTAAGCACCTCCCCCTTAGGAGAAGATGGAGAAGATGGAATAACAGGAAGGGGCCCTTGGGCTGTAGGAGTAGAGGCCTCACACACCCCGATCCTCAAGCCATCCTTTCTTGCTGGCTGTGTGCCTGGCTACCACCAGGATGATGTGCCCAGGGAAGAGTCCTTGTCCAGAGGAAGAGGCCAGTCAGAAGCAAGGAGGTCTCCAGTGGAGTCTGGACTGGCAGTCAGTTGGAGAACAGGTCACCCACAGCCTCTGCCACACTCAGCTCAAGAGAGACACATACCTGGGAACTGGCCAGGGGTCTGGAGCAGCCATGTCCGTGTGGCCAGGGCTCGAGCCAAGGGGGCAGAGTCCAGGAGCCCCGAGGGGAAGCGGAGGCCTGGACAGCGGCTGCTCAGGGTGCTCCTCTGTAGTGAGCACACACTGGTGGCCCATGCACTCCCGGCTTTCCGCCCCCACTGGCAGGCCCAGCTAGAAAGCCAAGGGAGGAGAAAGGCAGGGGTGATGTGGAGCTCGGGTCTCTCCCTGCTCCCCAAGGAGCTGTCCTCATCCTGTTGCAACAGCTGGCGTGATGCAAGAGCTGATGCCAGTCACAGGCTGGCAGGACTGGGCCACTTGGGCCTGGTGGGTGGGGACAGTTTCTACCTCCCACTACCCGTGACCCAGCTATGGTATGTGGACTCAAGTGACCCAGGTGGCCCTGGTGTGGCGCTGTCTCCACCTTTCAGCCTGCTCTTCGTCCTCTTCCAAGAGCTATGTGTAAGGAGACAGCTCCAGCAGGAGCAACAGTCTCCAGTGTGACAGGGCACTGGCATGGCACCCTGCCTGCTCCCTTACCTGCCACTCCGCTGCACATCTGGGGCACAGTTGTCTCCCTGAGGTAGACAGGGTAGGCAGCAGTGACCCTAACCCTGGGACACGACCTCTTGTCCTTGGCTCTTGTTAAAGATAAAAGCATTTTTGACCCTTACTGAAGGTATTGAAGCAGACTCACTTCAGGGGACTACAATATCTTTTAAAAATAAGTGACAGATAATAGAACATAGGGAGAGAGACCTTAAATCGAAAGTGGGTCAAGAGATGAGGGAAAGCTGAGGAAGGGAAGGGGAAGGGGAAAAAAAGGAATATGGTATACAAGGGTCTACTACACACAAGGAATGTAAACACTGTGTCCTGAAAACATGGGCTTATAACGAAAAAATAATTGTTACCGCATGGTTACAAGGTGACCTTACAGGATACTTACAGGTAGTGATTACAGTAGTGCAGCACATTACTGCATCCCAACTTGCCTAGGCTCTTTCGGGGGGTGACGGAAGCTAAATTTCTAATTATTTAACAAAATCCTTCATATAATCTTGCTGTCACGTCTTGGGTTGTACCTAAGATCTCCCTACCTGTTTTTCCTACCTGCTACTTTGTATCTTTGTCCTACATCTCATTTTCTTTCCTGCTCCCACACATGGTAACTACGGTTTCCTTTTCTGAGCTCCATAGATCTGTGGGATTTAGAAACTAAATGTACTGGCGAGGCAGCTATATCATGTACTCATTTCTTTCTATTGTGTGGTTTATTTCACTTTGAACAGTGTTTTCTGGGTCCATCCTTGTTATGGCAAATGGCCAGATCTTTTCTACGACTGAATAATTCATGACACATACCTATATATGAAAGGATGAATATAATTATGCGCTACATTTTCTTCATCTGTTTGTCCAGCAGTGGACTTTTATGTTGTTTCTATATCTTTGCCACTGTGAATAATTCTGCAGTGCACAGGAATGCAGATATCTCTAAGTGATGATGATATATCTCCCTTGGGTGTATTACCTAGGAAAAGCATTGCTGCCTCAAATTGTAGCGGTGTATTTGACGTCATTAGGAACCAAGGGCTGTACCAACTCCACAGGAGTGTGCCAGGCTCCTTTTCCTCTACATCTCTGCCAATGTTTAGCTCTTGTCCTTTTGATAATAGCCAACATTAGGGGTGTGAAGTGATATCACACCCTTGATGAATAGTGATGTTAGTGCCTATTACAGTCCTTATAGGGCACTTTTTATGTCTTCTTGGAAGAAATGTCCTTTCAGTCCATTTAGCTTTGTTAAACAGGTTACTTGTTTTGCAATTATGTTGTATGAGTTCTTTGTACATTTTGGGTGTCAATCCATTGATATGTAGTCTGCAACTAAAATTCCCAGTGGACTGTCAGCCTCTTCATCTTGTTGATTGTTTCTTAGGCTGTGCAGATTTTAGTTTCATGCTGTTTCATTTGTTGATTTATTTATTTGTCTTTGTGGCCTGACCTTTTGGTATGAAATTATTGTCGAGTCTGAAATCAAGGAACTTCGTCCCTATGTTCTGTCCAGGAAATTTTATGATTCGAGCCTCACACTCAGATTTTTTATCCATTTTGAGCTGATCTTTGTACGCGGTATACAAAAGAGTTGTGTTTTGCACACAGAAACTCAGTTTTCACAGCAGCATTTGTTTAAGAGACCAACCTAGTCCTTTGTGTCTTGGTGATGATGTGGGAGAGGCTGGGCTCCCAGCACAGCCACGGAGAGATTTCTGGGCAGGCGGCAAGAGTGGTCCAGGGGAGAAGGTTACGAAGAGGAGAGAGGAGAGGGTTCCTGATAGATCTCCAGAAAGAGTTTGGCTCAGGGCAGGCCAGGGTGGTAAGATATTGAGAGGTGGGATGAGGGATGTGATCAGATATCAAGGGAGAGGTATTTTGGGGAAAATTCCTACTGAGCTGGACTCAGTGTCCAGGGCCAGAGTCAGTTAGGGACTCAGCGGAAAGAGGACTCGGAGCTGACTGGCTGAGGGTGGCTCAAGGCAGGGGTCCTGTCCGTGCCGTCTGGGGGAGAGACCGAACCTCCTTTGAACGGGGCAAGTCCTGCTTGTCCTGTGGAGGATGGCTGCTGGCCGTATGACAGATCTCCAACCCTAGGATGGACTCATCTTGAGGCTGTGGCGGGTGGGCAGAGCAGCCAGCCAGCCAAGTCCCAGGCTTGCCGCTGAGGGTCTGCGGTGACGCTTTTGGGTGGCCCATCCAGCAGCAGCCACGAACCAGGCCATCTACTTTTAGCTCTTCTGGCTCCCACAGAATCCAATTCAGGACAGTGGGAGAGAAACAGGCCACAGTTTGAGCGAGGCAGCCAGATAATGCAGGAAGCTGGCGAAGTGAGGAGCTGTGAGGTGTGCTGGGGTCTGTGGTGGAGGCCTGTGTGCGGTGGAAGTGTGCAGTGGAGGTGTGTGTGTGCTAGACATGTGTGCAGTCACATACGGTGGAGCCATGTGCGTGAGGGTCATGCTATGAGGCTGTGTGTGGTGGAGTCACCTGTGTAGTGGGGTCATGTGTGGATGGCATCCTGCTGTGGCCCTGGCCCAGCCCCTTGTGCAGGTGTGTGGTGAAGGTGCCCATACTGCTGAGTCACTGACCATGGGTGTGGCTGCTGTCTGTGCCCGTGTGACTGGAGCCTGAGGCGTCCTGCCCTGTCTTCTCACTTCTTTTGGGAATGGCTGAATGACTTTCCTTCAGGGCTGGACCCACTGCCTTCCCAGGCTTCGAGGAACCTGCCCCTGGGCCCCAGGTCTGGTTTAGGCTCCTGCCACCTGTAACCCCATCCTCCACAGAGAGTGCCAGGGCACTGGCATTGGCCCAGCCTACCCAGCCCTGCCCTGGTCACAGGGGCCTATGGCCATTGCCGCAGCCCCGCTGTTGCAGCCTTGGAACCTCTGCTTGCTGTTCTCAGCCTGGAATGGTCCTCCCCGAAGCCTCACCTCCATACCCTCTCTTGGGAGACCACAGGCCTGACTGTCTTCAGCTCCCCCACTGCATGCGCTTCCTCAGAACTGCCATCATCAATGTGAGGAGAAAAGGTTTTAGTGAGAGAAAGCTTGACGCACCTGAATGTAAGCTGGGCATGGAAATAAGAGGCAGGGGGGCCAAAAGAGAGGACAGGCCCTGCCAGCCAGGCCAGACGGGCTCTGCACACTGTTCAGGCCTGCAGCAGTGTGAGAAGTCCTGGAGCTCACTGAGGGGAAAGCCTGGGCCATAATACAGCCTGCAGCCCTGGAAGCCCACACAGACTCCTGGTGCGGAGCTTCTGTGTGAGAAGAACACCACAGACAGCTTCCTCCTGTGTGGCCTCTGCCCAACTGCACATGTGTGGCTGGCCCATGTTGCCTCGGTGGTTGAATTGATAGTGTTGACATGGTGGGGTAAGACAATGAGTGACAACGAACAGCACTTCATAGTTTTGAAATAATAGCACAATCTGTGTACCATGATACACAGTTACCTTTTATGGGGTCCAGGTTGCTGTCTAGAGTTCCAGGGAGTGCGGCACCACTCATCTCAGTGGACTGTGTCCACCAGCAGAAGAGAGGACAAAGGAGAATGGTGTGCACACACAACAGAGCACTACTCTGTTGCGCAGAAGGGGGATGCCAGCCATTTGTGGGAAAATGCACACTCCTTGAGACCCTAATGCTAACTGAAATAAATCAGAAGCGTGAGGCTAAATATCACACTGTTTCTCTTAGAGGAAAACCCCAATATGAAAATAATGGGCAAAATAAAAGAAACATAATAGCAAACAGAGAAACAGCTCTTTTACAAATGTGGAGGAGATCTGGAGATGGAGTTGGGAGAGGGGAGGATTCGAGTAGAATGGAGATGTGCTTCCACCAACCGATCCTTAGCAGGGCCAGAGCACTGTGCGCCAGAGCAGGGCGAAGACTGGCTGGCGCAGGCTTATCGCCCACCCTGAGAGGGACCCCTCGGTGGGGCAGGGCGGACGGGTGTTTCCAGCGAGCTGTGGAGCTTTTCTGTAGCATGTCTTGTGGGCTTCCGAGGGCGTGGGTCAGAGAACCGAGGGCTCCGGTTCACTGCCCGCTGGGACTAAGTAAAATGAGAACTATATTCCCTGGGATGAGGGGTGTGGCGGGTGGCGCCCTGTCCAGCTCCTCACTGGGGACAGGAGCTGAGAAAGCAGGGCTGGCTCAGCTGAGCTGAGCAGGCGGAGCGCTGGCCGGTGGGGGAGCTGGTCAATGGCCACTGTGCAGTGCCACGCTGTCCTAGGCGGTCTGGTCTCTGCAGCAGGTACCCTGCCAGCCTGGCGGGTGCCACAGCTGCTCAGCAGCACAGAGCACCGCCTCATTGTGACAGAGCTGTGCCGCTCGGCTCCCCACTGCCACCTGCCTCACAGCGAGCCAGTGTGGCACGTCCGTGCTTGGCATCATGGGGTGCCACGCTGCACCCTGGCCAGAAATGGGCACTTTAGGAGAACAAAATTCACTCCAGTTAACCCCCCCTCCCCCCACCATTCTGTGAGTTTCAGACGCTGTTCCAAGAACCAGGGGCAGAGGTCACACACAGGTGTATGGTTTGTACCTCAATGTCCTTCAGAACCTCATACGTTACTGGGAGCTTGTGAAGGGTGATGGTTCTGTGGCTCGGAGCTGACTGCTGTTAGGGGCCGGCTGGTGGGGCCTGGCCTGGAAGAATGGAGCCCCCGCCTACGCCCTTCCCTCTGCTTCCGGTGACCAGTGAGCTGAGCTCTCTCAGCCCTGACCTCTGCCTTGCAACTGCCTGGAGCTAGCAGCTGTGGCCTGTAATGTAAGCCAAAGTAAATGCTCCTTCTGCACACCGTGGGCGTTGGGACCTTGCCCTCCATGGCTGGCACACTCTCCTTGCCTGGGTCAGGGGCTCACCCAGTCCTCCGTGCGTCTTGGCTTCCAGTAGGGGCAGGGCCAGCTTCCTCTGCACAGACCTGCAGGGACCTTTTGGAGTGCTGCTTTCTTTCCCTCGGTTACTGTGAAACAGAGCCTGCGTTGGACACAGCTCAGCAGACTGCAGCTTTGGTCCCATCGCGCCATCGCTGTCTGCGTCCTGCAGCTGTATTGCTACTGAGTCCTCTGCACCAACTCATTGCCGATCCCACCTCCCGGTGGTGGGAATCTGGGTCATTTCCACCCAGAATCTTGATTCTCCGGAAGGCTGTGGAGAATCAAGCTGCTAAGACTATTCTATCACACACACTTTGGCTGGGTTAAGTCGTTTTCTCTGCTGGGCATACTGAATTTTTACAGCCTAAATCGTGAAGGATCATCTCTATTCCCTACCTTATTGACAATTGTTTTAGGAACAAAATGAGTGGATTATATGTGCTGTCTTGACCTGGGTCTTGACCTTTCGTTTAATTCCACAAACCATTAGCCATTTGGGAAAAAATAACTCTGGGTCACTACTACACACCACAAGCCAGGATAAATTATATACACACAGTGTGTGTGTGTGTGTGTGTATGTGGTATTGGGGGGCAAACCCAGGCCTTGTGCATTCTAGGCAAATTCTCTTTCTCCAAGCCACATCCTAGTCCTGAAACTTTTTTAGACAGGATCTTGCTGTGTAGCCCAGGCTGACCTCAAACTCATGATCTTCCTGCTTCAGCCTCCCAAATTCTGGAATTATAGGCCTGGACTACCATTCTTAGCTGGTAGACACACTTCTGAAATTACTTTCATTGCAAAATAGAACACAGGTAAAGTGATCAGACATATAATGTTTGATACATTTCATATGTGAAGTATCGACTCTGTAACTCCCACTTGCATTAGAAAACAAAATGAAATGAAGCAGAAAGCAGCATCTCGCCAATCACCCAGAACTGTCCACGCAGCCACATGGGCGCTTGTCATCCTCCTTCCGCAGTGGCTGCCATTGCATGTTGTGTCTGTCACCATGGGGGCCGCTCCAGACACCTCGCTTCAGTCTCATCCTGCCTGGTTTTTATAACTCAAACATCTTTCAGTCTTGAAAATTTCCTGTCCTCCCCACTGCTGTTTTCCCTTACAATTTATTGGTTAAAGCCTCCGCGGCGTTAGAGCTGTCTTTCCTCTTACACACTAAGAATGACTGTGGAGGGATCCTGAAATCTTGCTAGGAATCTAACTCTGCCTGTAGGTAAAAGGCAGTTGGATTCCACAGTGGCATGAGATTGGGTTCAACTCCAGGTCCGGTCAGCGCAAGTGTGCAAAGGGTGTTAGAGCAAACGTCCGGGTGAGGGCGACTCTGGCCAGACTGACCTCAAAGAGCTCCGGGCAGAGCGGGCAGCCGGGGTGGTGAGAGCGCACGGTGGGAGGGACGCAGGGATACTCACCTCAAGCCGGCTCAGCAGGGCTGGGGGGTGAGGCCCGACTTCACAGCTGGGCGGGGGAAGGCTGGGCTCGCCACACCTTCCTCACTGGCCGAATCGTGCAGTCCACCTCGTGGGTGTTCGGTGGCCACTTTCTCTGTCCAGAGGCCTGCTCAGACATGGGGCAGCGTGTTCTTCATGGGCTGCGCCTATGCCTAGTCTGTCTAGTGATTTTTTTTTTTTTTTGAGGCAGGGTCTCGCTTTGTAGTTCAGGCTGGCCATGATCTCAGCCTCAAACTCCCATCACAGCAATCCTCCTGCCTCTGCCTCCCGAGGGCTGGAATTACAGACGTGAGCCACCACGCCCAGCACTGTGGTATGTGGTACTGATTGCTGCTGGGCGTGAGTCTCCACGCCCAGTATTGAATGTGGTTGCCGGAGATCGAACCCGGGCCCTTGCGCTTGCAAGACAGGCGCCGGAACCACTGAGCTAAATCCCCGGCCCTGTCTCGTGATTTTAACAGCAGTTGATGCCCATGTCCAAATTTACTAAATCTATTAATAAATATATTATTGAAGGTTAAAATGTGATATTCTAAACCTGTCATTTCTCTCTTTATCTGACGGGTTATTTTTTTTATAAAGAAATATTTTCCCTACAGTTACACAGGAAAGACAAGGTAAGTGTCTAATTTTTTCCTTTTAATTATTAGTTTTAAAGTTAATGGGTTTGTCCCATATTACTCTCCAAGGAAACAATTACTCTTTTTTTGATCATTATGAACTAATGATTTCAAAACTGTGATGGTTTCTAGCCGTGACAGCGCTTGTCCATACTGAAGCCCTGACTGTCCTGTCTTCTACAGCGGTAGACGCGTCTTACATCTCCATGGATCCTACACGTGTCTTAGTTTTGTGCACTGAAGAAAAGTCTTAGAAACAGCAAGCAAGCCAGTTGTACTGAATCTTCCAGTTACTGAGCCTGAGTGTTCCTGGCCTTTTTGTACATTTTCAAATTCTAAACCTAGAATTAGCCACTCCTTCCTTGTTTTTGTTTGTTTTTTATTTTTTTAAACATGGAAATGATACAAGTTCATAATTTCAAATCCAGTTCATGTTTGTGGAGTAAACATCTTCAGTGTTACATCTTTTTAATTCAACAGCGAGAATCGTATTCTCAAGGACATGCAGTCAGAGAATTCACGTTTTATTACTCATTTGCTCTTCCCTGCTTCAGAGTTTCACAGAACCAATGCCCACGTACAATAGATTAAATGTTTTTTTCTTGCATTTGTTCTTCTGTTCCGTGCTGAACCTATTGGGTGATTCAACTTAGGGCAGATTTCAGTGTATCTGATGCCAAGTGCCCACCTGGCCCTGGCGGGTCCTCTTGGAGATACATTCAGAGTGCTGTTTGCTGTTGACTGCTGGTGCCAGGCACTGCGGAGGCAGAGATGCCAGGCGTCCCTGCTGTCTCCGGAACCCCAGGTCACTGAGGAGGGCCGACATGCTGGTCATAAGAATGCTTGGCTCCCTTTGGACCAGGCTGTATCTCAGACTAGACTTCAGGCCATGAATCATCAAGTATGTGGTCCAGACGTGGCTGCAGTTTTGTGAGATGGCGGTTTGTATATCAGTTCTTCCTGGATGAGTCTGAGCATGTTGAGGGCGGAGGCCGGGCTGACCTGTTTACCACTGTCTGCGCAGGACGTGGCACAACACCTGGTAAGTGCCAGCTGCTCAGGAACAACAATGAATTTTCAGTACCAGGGATAAAATCCAAGACCTCCACATTAAGCTACCTCTCAGCCTTTTTTATTTTTTATTTTGAGACAGGGTCTCACTAACTTACCTAGTTGTCCAGGGCTAGGTTCAAACTTGTGATCTTCCTGCCTCAGCCTCCCAGAGTGCTGGAATTACAAAAGCGTGCCACCAGGAGTTGATTTCAGATGAAACAAATGAAAGTTTGTAGTGGCTGATGGACATTTTTGTAGGTATTACTGAGCATAATGTGAAAAATCTGCTAGATGTTTGTAGACCAATTTTAAAGAAAAATTGTATTTGTGTGGGAGCCGGTCATTAGAAGGACACAGTTATTTTTAGGTCCTGTATGTTACAGAAAAATGCCAGAGTTTCGACTTTGGCTGATGAGTGTGTTGCTGGCTCTTGCTCAGTTTTTCTTGAAAAACACTCGTGGTTTCTAGCATGGTGTCACTGCACATGCGCCAGGTGCACTCCGATACATCCCACTCCCTTCCTCTCCACCTCCTTTCTGCTCTCTGGTAGTCACAACTCAGCTTTCAGGGTGAGCTTCTTTCAGCTTCCTCACCTGTGCGTGGAGGTGCCGTATTTGTCTTGCTGCAGTCACCGGCCCCTTTACCGGGTGCTCAAAGGAGTTTTTACTTTGCAGGTTTTACTAGCATGTGTCTTGGTTATTCTCAGCTAATACACTTAGATGTATCGTATGCTTCTTCAAAATGTAGGCTAAAATCGGTTTTGATTTTCTTCCTTTGACATTTCCTTGAACTATAGTTTTTAGAACATTTTCCATTTCATAATGTCTTTTTTTCTCAGAGACCCTTGTATTCACTTGCTGGATTTTCCTTATCTAATAATTTTTGCATAGTCTTGAATCTTATTTGGCTCCTTCTTTCGTACTGTAAATGTTTTTCGTCCTTCCCGCCTTCCACTTCTCCTAAAGCTTTTCTTTTCCGGGTGGGATTGGAATCCAGACCTTGGGCAGGCAAGGTGAGCGTCCATAGTGTGCTCTCCAGGCATTGTATGGTCTGTTCTTTTGCTCTGCTTTTCTTCTACTTTCTTCTGCATTTGTGATATGTATTTTTCATTTATTCTCATTATTTCCTGAACAGAACCTCATCTCTGAAGTTCTAATTTTAATTGCTGTCATGCTTTCATAGCTTATATTATTTTCTTAATGTTTTGTTCTTTTTGTAATAAGCTTTAGTATTGATCTCTGTTGTGGACGTGTTGTTTGACACATTTCTTTTGCTTGCAAGAATTTTATCTGCTCTTCATCTCTTTTTTTGTTATGCTAGATGGCAGAGAATTTGATCTTTTTTGTTTGTTTGCTCCTTTCTTGGAAAGTTTTCTTTGTACATTTAGAAAGAAACATGGTTCAGCGTGGCTGCTCCCTTGCTTACACCACTTTCCCCTTTTCTGTTTTCTTGTTTATTTTAGTCTGTGTTGGCAGTACCCAAGGACCACATTCCTCGTGGAGAGTTGTGCACAGCACTCCTTATTCCTTCTGTCCCCCACCTCGTCCCCCTCTCCATCTCTGTCCCCTTCCTTTTTGCAGTCCACTTCTTTTGTGAAGCATTCAGAACACAGCGGCATCCTGCGCGACCAGCGCCATGTTGTTCCCGCTTTCCCAGAGCAGGACCCAGCGCTCAACTGGACCAGACACCCCAGCTCAGCTGTTTGTCCCGCGGTCCTACTGAGCCTCTGTGAGTATCTCTTGGAGCACCATGGTCCTCACCACAGGCACACTGTCCTTGTGACTTGGTTTTGTCCTCAGCCACTGACAGTTTGGGTTTGGAGGGAAACCTTGTCACCGTATTGTGCTGTAAGTGTCCAATGAGATTTTGGCAGCTGGTTGATTTGTCTCATTTCTATGAGGAGACAAGTAAAAGCAGAAACCACGCCACCAAACACCCACTTCCCGAGTCATTTCAATTAAGAACAAAAGCAATGAAACAAAACAAAATAAAAACCAAAGAGACCATAAAGTACTAGCTATAAACACAGGTAAATTATTTCACAATCTTAAGGTGTGGAGGGATTTTTAAGTACATTTTCTTTTTTTGAGACAAGTTCTTGTTTTGCAGTTCAGGCTGGCCCTGAACTTACTGCATAGTCTACTTTGGTCTTGAACTCGCAGCAATCCTCCTAGCTCTGCCTCCTGAGAGCTGGGATGACAGGCCTGTCCATTATGCTCAGCTCTTTAACCATATATTAAAAGCCAAACACAAAAAGAAGCAGAAGAAAAACAAATAACACAAGTAAGATCAGAAATCTGTTTACACAAATAGCATAAAAAATATAAAAGGCAAAGCATAAATGGGGAAACATACAAATCATAGCCGAGGAGTAATGTTTTAGCGAACGTGCTCTTACAAATTAGTTTAGAAAATAAATTTAAAAAAATTTTTTTGTTGTTTTTTGATACCAGGGATCAAATTCAGGGCCTTGTGCTTGCCAGGAAGATGCAGGGCCACTGAGTTATATTCCCAGCCCATACAATGAACTACTAATTCATAAAAGAAGATAGAAAGTAGACACTAACCATAGAAAATGCAAATCAAGATAACATACCAATTTAAGAAAACTGAATTACTAAATTTAAGAAAATTAGCCTAATTATCCTGGGAAGTATGAAGACTTAAAATGTGTAATGCCCATGTACTAACTCTCCACAAGGAACGTAATCATTATGTACTGCAAACATACTACTAAAAATAAAAAATAATTTTTTTTCTGATGGGTAATTTGGTAATGTATAAAAAACATTTAAAAGCCCATAGTCTCTCCTACCTAGAAATTACACTTCTAGGAACTTATCCTGCAGAAATAGTCAACAAGTATTACAAAGATTAATGTGTAAAGGAAGTTATCACATTATAGTTCTAAGAGAAACATGGAAAAATATAAGTGTGAGTCATTTATTAGAGGATTTGTTAAATAAGCCATTGTAAACTGAAATAAATGGTACTTCTGAGCTATTGCAAATGCTGATGTAAAACTAAATTTATTGACATTGAGAGAGTCAATAATATATTAAGAGAAAACACCCTCCAAAAACACAAACCAGATTTCAAAATGGGGTTGAAGAGTGTGCACTGTGTAAGTGCCCAGGAAAATCAGGTGAGATGAAGGCTGAGAGATGACTCTGGTTACTGGGACAGGGAAGGCTGGCCACTTGCTGGACAGCAGCTGAGGGCACTATCTGCTCAACTGCTTTTTGTCTTGCTTGAAGTATGTATTTTATATGAACATGTGTATGTATGACTTGATAAAATGCTCCATTAAATTTACAAGGTCATCTTTGTAATTACGAGGTCTGATTTGTCCACTCCCTCACCCGAATGCATTCTCTCAGCCTGTGGTCTCTACCGTGCAATTTGAGACCGACTCACATGCCGAAGTCATGGCCTGGTCGCTGATGACCCGGAGTGCTCCAGCCTCACCTGCACTGAATCAAAGTTTCCCAAGAATGAAGATTGCTTCTTTTACTTCTGGAAGCCATACAATGATCAAATACCATTTATGAAAATGTGAAATATAATTTTATGTGTTCCCATGTTCCTTAAAGAATGTGCTCAGCGCTTGGTCTGCGATGCCTGACTGGCCCCCAGGTCAGCTTTGCTCATCCTCTGGTGTCTGTGATAAGTGAGATATCGCTCTAATCTGAGAACCTACAACTATTTCATAACATGGTGAAGGAGACTTAAAATCACACACAGACTAAGTTGTTATCAGCCAGCCTTATAGGAAGGAGATGATTATTCTGAATTATCTGAGTGGGCCCAGTGTAATCACAGGGTCCTTATGTGAGGAAGAAGGAGACACCAAGCAATTTGGAGAGAGGCAAAGTGAGAATGACCCAGCAGACACCAGACACCAGTGGCCCTGCAGCTGTAGGAGGAGCCCTGCTCCCGCCACATGGTGTCCATCAGACAGAAAAGGCAGGAAATGCACTGTCTCCTAAGCCTCCATAAGGAACACAACCCCTCTTTGCTTTTAGCCTAGCAAGACCTGTGTCAATCTGATTTATAGAACTAGAAGGTACACATTTTGTGCAGCATTAAATTGCTATATTTTGTTAATTTTTATATAGTGACAGGGCCATAATTTTAATTTCCAAACCTAGTCTCAGTCTAGGGACAAAGACATTCTTCACATATGTCCCAGACAATGAAATGTCCAGTGTGCCTCCACTTGAAGGTAGCACCATGAGACCCTCCACAGAATGACAATACTTGACAAAGACAATCTGAGCAGTCTTCCATCCCCACCTCCATCTCCTCCTTATATATTCAGTAAGAGAGGAGCCAGGACCCACCTCCCCTGCCATTCCTTCTTGAACTTGTTTTGCTTTGTTTTCTTGAGATTGAGTCCTGTTATGTAGTACAGTAGTCCAGGCTGGCCTTGAGCTCACTATGTAGCCCAGGCTGGTGATCCTCCTGCCTCAGCCTCCTGAGGGCTGGAATTTACAGATGTGTGCCATGAGAACCAGCTATTCCTTCCTAGATTCTGTGTCTAGGGAACTAGCTTTCATTAAGTGTGGTGACTCAGTTCAAACAGAGGCATAAAAATCCCATTTTAATTCTTCTATACATCAAATGATACTTGCTAAATAAACATGGAGACACCTGTTGTTAGAAGGAGCAGGGCTCTTGCTCCCTTTGGTACCTTTTGCTCGGCTACCATGCCGCTCTGCCTTTGAACTAGCCAATTATGGACAGAAACCTCTACAAACTGTGAGATGCTTCAGAGAGTAGAGTGGTGAAAAGCACACAAACAGCCTCTCTGAGATTTGATATCTAGGCACTGGGGGATATAGCAATGTGAGGAGGAGGAGAGAAGGGAAGTGGGTCTCGGGGACCTAAAGCAAGAAATGAAGCTCACAGGGAGATGAAAAGAGGGACAGAAGCAGAAGAAGGAGGTGGCAAGTGGTGCTTTCTCCTTGGAGCCTGACTCACTATGCAGAAGGAGCAGCTTGAGCCTCCAGATGTATGGTGACTTCCGGTGACCTTAAGGAGAACATCAGTGGAACAGCGGACTGCAGGGGCTGCGAGTTATTCAGATTCACACATCCCCTGGGACAGGGTGACTGGCTGGTCACCATGCTGGAGAGGTGCAAATTGAGCTCAGGACTCAGGGCAGCTGTGGACTGGCACCATGTAGTGGCTTCCAGTAAGAGGTGGAAACGTGTTCAAATTAGCAGAAGGACAAAGCCAAGTTCAAACCCACTGGAAGCTGAGTTCAAGTCAGCAGGAGGCATACAGAGCACTGTAAACTCAACTAATCAGGTTCCAGCCTTACAGTCAGAAACCAAGCTGAACTTCAGTGAAACTAAAGACACAGCCTTGCTGGGATCATCCACCGCCTGCCATAAACCTACAGCTGGCTTGCTGGGATTAATCACCACAGATCCGGCACTGTCTGCCCAGTCCCTCTACTAGTAACAGCAGAGATATACTTGAAGTGGGCATCTTTCTTCTGCTCTTGTTTGTTTTTGCATTTGTTTCATTTTGTTTTCTTTTTCTCTTGATTGTTCTTGTTTTTATACGAGTATTAACATTGTAGTTTTGTTGTTGTTATTCTATTCTCTTCTTGTTTTTATTTTTCTTTTCCCCTTGTCTTCTTCAGTATCTTTCCAAAGCTCACATACTTTCCCAATGTCCTCCAGCACCTGTCTAAACTCTTATTCTTCAATTTTTCTATTTTCCTCCCTTACCTCTATTAAATTTTTTCCCTGTGGGTAAAATTGCCATTTTGAGGACATATTTACTGTATACAATTTTCTGGTTCATTTTAAATTTTTGTTACATACATAACCATATACAGTTAAAGGTGACAAATTAATAGTTACCAGTTAGAGGGGGATTTAGCTCAGTGGTGCCACTGCTTGCCTTCTAAGTGCAAGATCATGAATTCAATTCCTGGTAATAGAAAAAAAAAATCCAGCAATCAATCAATAAATAAAAATAGTTACCAGTTTGTCCTTTTATAAGCTATGTTTGATGTGATTTTTATTGCTGGTTGTCCTAATTTAAACAAGGTGACATAACTGTTCTAATCAATTGTCTTCCTGGTTTGCTAAGACTGAAGTTGCCCAAGGGTCATAAACAGTTTTATAGGTTTGGGCCGAAGAACCAGGAACTGTGCCAAAAGGCAGCAACTTCTCACCCACTATAAACCAATAAAGTAAGACCTTGCAAAATACTCAAAACTCCAAAGCAAGGTACACCTGGAAGACATCTCTGAGAAGTAGACATTTTCTAAGTGTTCTCAATACTAGCAATAAAGGTACTAGGTATAAGCAATTTACAAGCATCAACCTAGGATTTAAATTTTTTAAAAAAAGACAGAAAGTAAGAAGGCATTTAAGAAGGATGCATCCTTAACCTTCTAACTCACCAAGAGCAAACCTAAGGGCAATGAAGCGGAACAATCTGAAAGCCACCCACCTTGACCATATGAAGTGGTGACAGTGGAAGCCACAAAACAAACAAAGGAGACTCTAGGAAAAGTCAAATCAGAAGCAATTTCTCAGATAACTATGGAGATGGTGACCATGGAATGGAGACTGTGTGTCTCCATCCAGAGAATCTGCAGAGATGGAGACACATGCTCAGTGACTCGACAGCAGATACAGATTAAAAAAGGGAAATGATGGAAACCATGAACACCTAACACAGGAAATAAAGGGTATGCACGAAGTGGATTCAAACAAATATCCAGGAAAATAAAAATTCCACTGAAAATATATGCAGCAGAATGAGCTAACTTGAGGACCAAATGTTAGATACAGAAGACAGGATTGTGGCTAGTAATCATGAAAACAAGATTTCTTTAAAAAAAGCAAGGACCATGAAAAATCAATCAAACAATTGCTACATGATGCAAAGAAGAATAAAAGATTGGTCACACTCAACGAGAGAGCAGTAGATAGTGAAAAATGACATAAAAACTTGTTCACAGAAGAGTAGGAAACTTCCTAAGCATGGGAAAATAATTTAGCATATAGATAAATGAGGCATACGGAGCTCCAATTAGCCATAATAAAAAAAGATCTATACCAAGGGATATGATGGTCAAGACTTCAGAAATTTATCACCAGAACTGAATATTAAAAGCAGTTTGAGAAAAGAAACAAATCATCTCTACCAGAAAGCCCAAAAGAATCATAGCAGATTTCTTGACACAAACCCTCAAGTCAAGGAGATCTTGGAATGAAGTATTTCAAACCTCAAAGGAAAACAACCTCCAGTCCAGATTGATGTATCCCATAAAACTATCTTTCAAAATTGATGGAAAAATAAGCTACTTCCATTTAAAAAACCTGAAAAATTCAGTCCATCCGATTAGCACTCTAAAGTATTCTGAAGGATAGAAAGAGACAACAAAAACCACAACACTATGAATCTCAACAAACTGAATCCATGAGGCAAAACAAGCAATTAAATAGAGTGCGGGGGAGAAGGGGAGCCAACAACAGAAAAATAACATGACAAGGATAAGTTGACACTTATAACCAGCAGTGTAAATGTTCTCAACCTATCAATCAAAAGAAACAGACTGACAGAATGGATCAAGAAACAAGGTGTATCAAGGAATTGAAATAATCCTATGCATATACTGAGACCACAGTGCAGTGAAATCAGAAATCACTGGCAGAAGCAATCATAAATTAAATAACACACTCTTTAACAACCAAAGGGTCACAGATGAAAGTAAAGAATGAATTAGACAGTTTCTACAATTAAACAATAATACCAGTACAACACACCAGAACTTGCGAAACACAATGAAAGAAGTCCTATGAGGGAAATTTATAGTTATAAATTCCCATATCAAAAATAAAGTGCAATCAAAATTAATAACTAATATTGAACCTGAAAATTATAGAAAAAGAATAGCAAATAAAGCCCAAAACTCATAAGAGGGAGTACATTTGACATATCCTATATAGATCATGTTTACACACATTTGTATGGGTGTAGACACACACACTGCACTCATCTCTCCTTGAGGCTACCATTTGACACAGAGGAACTCACTGGCTTTGCTTCGTATCAGCACATTTTTGTCATGATGCTGTGACACCCCTGGAGTATGACATGGGGGTTCATGGTGCTGACCTGTGGTGTCAGTCTTGCTTAGTGAGGGCCTGTAGTTATGAGACGATGGGGTGGATGTGTACTGAGCAGCCTGACGGGTGTGGGCTCTGCTGGGAGAAGGCGTCTACTTGTTCTGTACTGTTTAAAATCTTATCAGTCCAGGGGCTGGGGATATAGCTCAGTGGTTCCTGCACCTATCTCACAAGTGCAAGGACCCGCGTTCAATCCCTGGTAACCACATACAATACTGGGTGTGGAGACTCACCCCAGCAGCAACCAGTACCACATACCCCAGTGCCAGGCGTGGTGGTTCACACCTGTAATCCCAACACTTGGGAGGCAGAGGCAGGAGGATTGCTGTGATGTGAGTTTGAGGCTGAGCTCAGGGCCAGCCTGAACCACAAAGTGAGACCTTGTCTCACACACACAAAAAACTTATCGGTCTACGTTTGCGTAATGACCATGGTTCTGGGGAGCTGACGCATGTGCATATACACCGTTCTTTCTTCACCCCCCTCTTCCACCTTTCAGCCCCTTCCCTTTTACAAATGCTCTGCCTCCCTGTCTCCTATTTTACTTCCATCTTTTATTTTGCTGTTTATTTACACTTTGGTTTCTCACGTAAGAGCACCCTCTGGTGTGGAAGCTACAGGTCTGACTGGCAGGTGGCTCACTCGCAGGCATGCCAAGGCGGGCCGCAGGGGGCTTGAACACAGCAGGCTTCCTCCCCTGAGTTATAGAAAGCTGGTCTTCTTTCTGTGAGGAAGAATGGATGAAGGCAGCAGTTCTGGGTTTGTCACTTCGGGCTCAAATTAATTTTCTCAAACACTTGAGGCCATGACTTTCAGTCCTAACAAGAACAAGAATGATAAAATAAAATAAATGGAACTTAAAGTCTTTTCACTTAATTCTTACAAAAACCTTATGCAGTAGAACTATTACTGTGTTCGTAATGTTTAAATGTAGAAACTGAGATGCCCGTGAGAAGGGGCACCCACAGAAACAAAGTCCCCAAAGCAGAGCGGGATGTAAGCTCAGGTCTCTTGACCCCTGACCTCTGGCTGTACAGCACACAGCCTGTCATCTGCTAAAGGCTCTGAGTAATGTTTATCACAAAGGGACACATTCTGCTCACACTTGCACACCAGCATCACACCATACACACCACACTCTCCCACCCACACATACACATTCACCACATGCACATTCCTCACAAACATGCACAAATCAAACATACTACACACTCGTACACCTGCACACATAAACTATTCACTAGGTACATGATAAAACTCACAACCACAGAGCATATTCCACCCACCACATGCATATCACACATATACACCAAATACTATACAGTACAGAACATATGTCATACATGCACTCATACACTCATGCACAGACCATACATACATACATACATACATACTGAGGCACAGTCACACACACTTACAAAAATGAAAAAAATAAAAAGTGTACAATCAGAATTGGATCTTTCTATGTGACACTAAAAGACTTTCCCTTATCTTCCATTTGATTTTTAAAATGCTGGACATTACTTACACTACTCAAGATTGGTAAAGGTGGGCTGGGGATTTAGCTCAGTGGTTCCGGCGCCTGTCTTGCAAGCGCAAGGAACCGGGTTTGATCCCCGGTAACCACATACCTATACTGGTGTGGAGACTCACGCCCAGCAGCGACCAGTACCACATACCACAGTGCCGGGCGTGGTGGCTCACACCTGTCATCCCAGCACTCGGGAGGCAGAGGCAGGAGGATTGCTGTGATGTGAATTTGAGGCTGAGCTCAAGGCCAGCCTGAACTACAAAGCGAGACCCTGTCTCAAAAATCCTAAAAAAAAAAAAAAAAAAAAAAGATTGGTAAAGGTGTAAACCTTGCCTTGGCTGAGCCTGAGAGACACCAGGATCATGCTGTCTGCTCTCGGCAGCAGAGGGGCCTGGGGTGAGCGTGCTGTGTGCGTGCAGCTGTCTCTGGGCAAGTCTGTGATTATAACTGTGACATGTGGGGGTTTTGTTAGGGAAACTCTGAGGATGGTCAATTCCATGGGTTTCATCCTTCTTTGCTCAAAGACCATCTAAACCTTTTCCTGGGCCCTGCCTACATCCTCATATCTGCCCTATACCCCTGCTCCCCTTCTCTGTACAGTCCTGTCAGCCCCTTCACAGGCAGACCTTGAGCGTCTCTTTGTGCTTTCTGTTATGGCCAAGCTGTCCAAGCCTCTCCTGCCCTTCGCCCCTGGTCATCTCCTTGGTTGGCATTTTGGAACAGGTGGCTGAACTTGATCCATCGTGGGATTTTTGGTCCCAAAACTCTGGTGACAGTTTCAAGGGATGCAGTCTTTATAAAGGAGTGACTCTGTAGGGGTTGCAGGGGGTAGAAGAGCTTGCTCATGCAAGGGACGTAGTCTTTCTTATTGTTGTGACAACACAGAGAACACAGCAGGGACAGAGAGGACAGCCAAATTCCAGCATCCTTAACCTGTTACTAATTGAAAACATGATTTATGTTGTTTTCTTTTTTTTAAGGGTTTTTTTTTTTTTTTTGAGACATGTCTCTCTTTGTGGTTCAGGCTGGCCCTGAGCTCAGCCTCAGATTCACATCACAGCAATCCTCCTGTCTCTGCCTCCCGAGTGCTGGGATTACAGGTGTGAGTCACCTCACCAGGCACTGTGGTATGTGGTACTGGTTGCTGCTAGGCGTGAGTCTCCACGCCCAGCATTGTTATGTGGTTATCAGGGATTGAACCCGGGTACTTGCGCTTGCAAGACAGGAGCCGGAACCACTGAGCTATATTCCTGGCCCGATTTGTGTTGTTTTCTGAGGTAGTCAGGGAATTGGAAGCATTTTTTGCCTTATAGCAGCGAGTTCTCTTGGGCCTAAGATGCCTGGTAAGTAAATAAAAGCAAAGCAATGTGACCTTCATTTTATTACCTTGAAATCTGCATAAACACAGAGATTATTTAGGTATTTTCTTTCTAAAAGTTGGCAAAATGAGGTTGATGAGGCCTGCTGTTATTATTATTTTTGTGGTACTCAGGATTGAACCCTCTGCATTAAACTGAATCCTTAACCTTTTTATATTTATTTCTTCATACAAAGTCTTCCTAAATTGCTACATTGCCCAGGGAGGGCTTGAACTTGTGATCTTCCTGTCTTTAGTTTCTCAGAATCCTAAATTTAGAAAATCTGTCTGATTTCCCTTTTAAGACTGAGGACATTCAGGAGGCTGAGATAAGAGGATCAGGATCACTTAAGAGTTTGAGGCTACCCTGGGCTACAGAGTGAGTCTGATGCCAGCCAGAACTGCATAGCAAAACTGCAATACTGTCCCAAACAAATAAAGGACTAAGGATATCAAGATAAGAAATCTACAGGAATATTCAAGTCTATAATCATTGCCCTGAACCCATGGACTCTTTGGATCCCAGAAGAGTCTTCTGAGACTGACACTTTTAAGCAGAAAAACTATATCATGGAAGCCGAAGGGCTTCTCAGAGGCATACCATAAATCCCTGTGAGGTAATGATCAAGAAAACCCAGCCCACCTCAGCTATTCCATAACTGCTGTTTGTTCTCCTATTAAACTGTTGACCAGATTCTTTCATAAGAACTATGCTCTTCAAGTCCTCAAACTGTGGTCCTTTTTTTCACTCGATGGGGTCTGAGGAGTTCCCCAAAAGGAAGATGGGGAGCTGGGGATTTAGCTCAGGGGTTCCAGTGCCTGTCTTGCAAGCACAAGGGCCCGGGTCCGATCCCCCGGTAATGATATACAATACTGGGCATACTGGGCATGGAGACTCATGCCCAGCAGCAATCAATGCCACATGCCACAGTGCCGGACATGGTGGCTCATACCTGTAATCCCAGCACTCAGGAGGCAGGAACAGGAGGATTGCTGTGATGTGAGTTTGAGGCTGAGCTCAGGGCCAGTATGAACCACAAAGCAAGACCATGTCTCAAAAATAAATAAATAAATAAATAAATAAATAAATAAATCTTTGTTTAAAAAAAAAAAGGAAGATGGGCTCATCAGTTCACCCTGCTGAGTAGGTTCGTTGACTTCTCGTTGCAGGGAAAGAACTTTAGGATACATCAGTGAAAGCCAAAGAATATCAGTTTAGCAGCAGGAAGTTCACACTCAGAAGGAACAGCTAATTTAGAGTGTGACCTCGTACGCTGGGGTTGGGGTCACAGATGTGCTCTTGGAGCTGTCACTTATGAGAGGGGATCTAATACTTTTTGTCCCCAAATATTCTTAGGATGCTTTGAATCTGTTTCTTCATGTTAAGGTCAGGTTGCTGCTATTTTCATTTCAACTAAGTTAAGTGATGGATTTACAGAATCTTTAGATTTGGGTGTGATGGATCTGGAGGAGAAGAACAATCCTAGGGAATGAAGATATGGAATACAGATATGGACAGTTTTGGGCAATTTAACTGTGCTTTGAAGTTTAAGTTTCCTTAAAAATACAGCCTAAAAATTATGATTGTTGTCTTCTTTCTATTCATATTAATTCTCTATTTTCTCTTACTTTTTGATTTGGCCTAACTAATCTGCCTATGCCTCTCTGACACATCTAGAAATTCTTCTGTGGGAAGACCCAAGAATACTCCTGAGTTGAGAATTTCACCCCTTTGAGAATATCTCCCTGGACCTCATTCACTGACAGTAACTGGGGACTGGGGAGGTGGGAAAATTGAATGCTGGCATTTGGTAGGTAAAACCAAGGTAACCCAAATTCCTACAATTATGGTGGGTTTTTTTTTTGTTTGTTTGTTTTTTGTTTTTTGAGACAGGGACTCCTTTTATAGTTCAGGCTGGCCCTGAATTCACTATGTAGCCTGGGCTGGCCTCAAACTCATGGCAATTCTCCTGCCTCTGGCTCCCGAGCGCTGGGATTACAGGTCTGAGCCACCATGCCCAGCATTGTGATATGTTGTACCAGGGATCAAACTCGGGACCTTGCATTTCCCAGGCAGACACCGGAACCACTTAAGCTAAATCCCCAGCCTACAATTATATTATCTTTAACAAGTAAAAATACAGGTTCTGAGAGGATCATAAGAGATAATAGATTTCTCAGTTACCAGAAATTCAATTTTAACTGTATTTTATGTTGATCCTACCTATCATAGAATATCAGGCAAAAATATTTAGTGTGGAGGTTGAGAAATCCTGCCAAACAGTAGTGTTCTTTAAACCCCAGTTTACATCACAACCATCTCCTGGGCTTGAAAGGCACAGATTCTGACCTATCCTTCGATTTTAAAATTTTCTCTTTTTCTTTTCTTTTTTTCTTTGTGTTCCTGTTGCTGGGGCTTGAGTCCAGGGCTTCACCAGGTTAGGCAAGCACTTTATCATTCAGTCACACCCTTGAACCCTCTAGTCCCATTTCTGGTTCAGCAGTTCTCAGGTGATTCCCTGGATTTGCATTTCCCGGTTGATTCCTGCTGCTAGTTTCGAGCCACACGTGAGAAGTGTGCCCTAGAACACCTGGCAGAGCTGTCACTCCAGTGTGGGGATACCTCCGTAATGGACACTGGTACTTCCGGCCTTCTGTGTCTGGGCCATTGGCCTTGGAGTACTTCCGGGTTCCTCTAGCCGTCTCGGAGGTCCTGAAGTCTCCATGGTGGCCTGGACCGAGGGCGTGGCCAGGAGGGGGCGTGGAAAGGAAGGCGGGGCCAGGCATAGCTTGAGAGTTCTTTTGCCGGACGTTGCGAGGCCGCTACGCCTCAGTCCAGCGTGGGGTCCAAGTTCTGGCTCTGCGCAGCGGCTGGTGGCGTGCGGAGCAGCCCCGTTGCGGTCAGGTCCGGCTTGCCCTGGAATGCATCATACCGCTTGTGCTGCAGGAAAGGCTCAGCAGGCTCCAGGCCTTGAAGTTGTGTTTTCTCAACGGCGCCCGAGGCCTTTATCTTCAGTACCCCACGCGGATGGTAGGTGGACGGGACCCAGGTAGGAACAATAGGCCTCAGAATGCTGAGGTTCCAGGGCCGCACGGGGCGCTGCCTACTCTGGCCTGGGGGCGGGGCCGAGGCCGGCGGAGCTGGGCGTGGCTGGGGCTTGGGCGGGGCCAAGAGGTGAGGGCTGGGGGGGTGAGGCCAGTTGAAGGGCCGCTGTAGGCTGGTGGGCGGGATCACGATAGGGTGGGAGGAGCTCCCGGAACCGCGGGCCTGTCTTTCCTGGGACGCAGTGCTTTCCCGGAATCTTTGTTTTCTCCTCTCGCTACAATGGCCAGTGAGGTGGGGGTGGAGGGAGCCCAAGTCTCCCAGAGCCCTCTCTGGAGCTGCTTTACATTTGGTCTTGCTTTAAGGCATTAGAACACGCTTGTTAGAAGTGCTCCCCTGATGGTGTCTGCTTGTAATTAATATATTATTTTTCTGCTGTCAGGATAAAGCCAGGCCTCCTTAATGGGCTCTGTGGGGCTGGCACAGGTTTGGAGGTGCTGGGCTTTCCTGGTGCAGGTGCCTTCTAGGTTCTTTCTGTCCCGATTACAGAACTGTCAGTCCAAACAAAGCAAAGTTTTATTAACGGTAGGAAAAATGCGCTGCAGAACAAGTTTGGGTGAGTAAAAACAGAAGTATAGCCTGCAGCACAAGGGTGGCCGCCTCGAGAGAGGGAGCACAGGACAGAGCTCAGCGAGACCGTTCTGTCATCCACCTTCTGGGTGATTTCTGATCCAGACAACCTATAATAAGTCCGCTGGAGTTTCACAGGAAGTCCGCCTGCAGGGCTTTGGGAACTGTTCTGTGCGTGTGTCCTTGGATTTTGTAATTAACAGGTCACGGTTGCTTCCCTCGCCGGCTTCCCCAGCGGACACCCCAGTTGCCTTACTCTTTTTGAACATTCTCACCCCATCCTGCTTGATATTTTCGGCATCGCTCGTGCAGTCCTCTTTCCTGACTAGCTGCACCGTCACGTTGCCTCTGTGTCCTGAATCCATTCAAAGCATGATATAAATACTGCGCGTAGTGCTTTTGACTTTGGGGAAGACCAGAAGTCACACGTGCCAGATCTGGTGAGTTAGGTACAGGACAGGACAGTGTCCTGTTTTTATGAGCTGCCTTTTCTTTGGATGGCACTGGGCAGCAACATTCACTTTATATTTGATCACACTTTGTAAAGACACTGAGGATAGAGGACTTCAGAGCCATTTCCAAAAATTGTGAAAACAATGAGGTGAGTGTTTCCAGTGGGGAAGTGGTTTGGGCCAATTAATGGCAGTGCTTGCTTTCCTGTAATATATTTCCCTGCTCTTCTTCTATCCTTTCCTCTCTTCCTTGTTTTCTTTTGGCATATCCTAGGTTCTTTAATTCACCTACCTATAAATCTTTTGTTTTTTTGTTTTTTTGTTTTTTGTTTTAGGTTTTTTGAGACAGGGTCTCGCTTTGTGGTTCAGGCTGGCCCTCAGCTCAGCCTCAAACTCACATCACAATCCTCCTGCCTTTGTCTCCCGAGTGCTGGGATTACAGACGTGAGCCACCACGCCCGGCACTATGGTATGTGGTACTGGTTGCTGCTGGGTGTGAGTCTCCACACCCAGTATTGTTATGTGGTTACTGGGGAATCGAACCCGGGTCCTTGCGCTTGCAAGACAGGCGCCGGAACCACTGAGCCAACTCCCCAGCCCTAAATCTTTTGTTTTTGCGAGTACAAGATATGATCAAAAGTTACTGTGAATATTTAATTTTAAAAACTGGTACAGGAAAAGGCGCATTGCCATGACTCCTCAAAAGCCCCCATGTTATTGAAATGACAGATTTTATTGTGCATGTGCTTCATATTTTCTTTACCTGCTCATTGATAGAGGGACACTTAGATTATTATGAATATAGTGAGTTTTAGAATATTTTCCATTAAAGTACATTTTTCTAGATATAGAATTCTCAGTTGATATTATTTTCTCTTTTATTATTTCACGTCATTCCACTGCCCTCTGGCCCCCAAGGTTTCTTTTTTAAACATTAAAAAAATTAGTATGTGTTTGTGATACCTAAGAATTTATTCATTGTGGGTTATGGATACATACATATATCACATCTTGATTCTTTTTATTTTCCTTTCCTCTCCCCTTCTACTGGTCTTTCTCCTTCCTCAGACTTTCTTCCAATTCTATTAAGTCTGTCTCTGTCTTTTCCCTAACTTTCCTTTATGTTACTGTTTATATTTTGGGTTTCTCGCACAAGAGAAGTGGTACAATATTTAATCTTCTGCATGTGATTTACTTTACTTAATGTAATGATGTCAGCTGCATCCATTTTCCTGCATGACTCAGGTTTATCCTTTTTGGCTGAGTAGTCCTCTGTGGTATGTAAACATCACACTTTCTTTATACATCCAGGATGGACTTCCAGGCTGCTTCCAAGATTTAGCTATTATGAATTGTGCTGCTATTAAAGTTAGGTAGGAATATCTCACTGTAGTATGATGTCTTTAATTCTAGAAGAGGTTTGGCTGAGTTGAAAGGAATTAGTGCTTTTAGTTTTTTGGTGCTGGTCCATACTGATTTCCATGGAGATCTGTACTAGTTTAGATTCCCACTGACAATGTAGGAGGTTCCTTTCCACCACAGCCTAACCAGCATTTGTTGTCTGTTGAGTTTTAGTGATAGCATTCCAGGGAATCTCACTGTGGTTTTGATTTGCATTTGTATATGGCCCAGGATGCTGGTCATTGTCTCATGTGGTATCTAATCTATATTTGGCCTCCAAGGTTTCTGATGAGAAATCTGCTGATAATGTTGGATGGAGATACTTGTATTTGACAGGTCCCTTCTCTGTTGCTTATTTCAAGGTCTGTATCTTTTATCTTTGCTAGTTTAGTCCTAACCCCTTGCTGTATGTTCCTGTGGGTTTCTTGCTTTTGTGCTTGTGGCTTCCTCCAACTCAGATCACTGGCCATTTTCTTTTACCATCCCTCCGTCCCTTTCCCTGTCTCCTTGTGTTTGTGACTGCCCGCAGTGTGAGCTGCTGCACTTGTGGTGCCCACCAGTTTGCCAGGCTCTCCTGGCATCTCACTGTCCATTCTTTCTTTCTGGGTCAGTGATTGCAGTCACTCTGTGTTCAAGTGTGGAGCCTGTTAGCATCTGCTCGTGAGCCCTCTAGTGAAGTTTTCATTTCCACTGTGTCTGTGTGCCATTTTTCTGTTTTCTTGTTGCTCTTTGCCTGTGTTGTCCCTCCGTCATGCCCACTGTGGTCACACATGGTGTTCCACTGTGAAGTGGTAGAGTTGAGAGTCCCTCTCTAGACCTGAGCTTGTGTGGCCACCATGCCCTCGAATCTCCACAACTATGAGCTACATAACCCTCTTTTGTTTAAAAGGTGGCCTGCATCAAGTATTTTGTTACAAATATTTTAAAAAGTCACATATAAACTACTGGGGCCATGGTATCTTTAGAAGTCTGGTCATCGCCTCACTCCCTTCTCTCTGGTCATGCCACATCTTTCCTTTACCCTGCTTATGTGCCTTGTGGTTTGGGAGCTGCTATTGGCCTGGGCATCTCTTTCCTGGTGGGTGATTAGCAGAGGCCAGAGGCATTAGTGTGACCCTGGCCTGTCCCTGATGGGGAAGGAAGACTCTAGAGCCCTCTCTGCAACCATCTTTGCACCTGAGGCCTAGGCCTCTGCAGTCAGGTCCTGAGCAAAAGTGGGGAACAAGTGGCCCCTAGGTGCCTGGAAAGCCACAGGTGTGTAATATGTCGAGGCTGTGGTAGGCCAGGGGTCTTGGCACGGGTTAATTGACTTTCCATGGCTCACAGTTCCTAGGGTTGCAACCCAGCTGTGGGCTGGGGCTGGATGGGTGGCCATCTTCAGCATTTGGTTCTTTAATGGATGCTGGACAGAGTGACTCAGCTCCCACTGGCTGTTGACTGAGGCCTGAACTCAGACCTTTCCCTGCCCAGGTCAGCTTGGGGCATGGCAGCTGGCTTCCCTCAGAGTGAGCAGAAGGGACAGCAAGAGTGACAGAGCTAGAAGCAGATAGAAGCCCAGCCTCTGTGTGGCTTCATCTCAGAAAAGACATCTTGTCGTATTGGCTGAATCCTGTGTGAAAAATAAGTGACAAGGTAGCCTCTCCGGGGGGAGAGGATTTCTCAGGGGCGTGAACACTGGGAGGGTAGAGGATCTTTGCAACCAGTTTATAGGCTGCCCGCTACAGATTGTTGCAAGCTTGGTGAGGTTTAATTTATCCCTTTTCCTTTAAATGTTTGTTTTTTTAAAGAAAGTATTCCTTTTTCAGGATATCATCAGTACAAAGTTTAATTGTTTTTCTTTTTCACAATAGGCCTCAGTATATTTAGAACCTTGCTGTTTAATACATTTGGCACAGGTTACTGTTTAAATTAATGTTAGTTGAGCTTATCTAACCCTGACAGCTCTGTCTCAGTCACACCTGCCCTCAGTGGCTGCATGTAGTTCATGGTGGCCATATTGGGTAGCCCTGGTACAGAAAATTTCTGTCAGCACAGGAGGTTCCATTGGCAGCACTGATCCAGAGCAGTGGTTGCCATCCAAGGCCAATTTTGCCCCCTGGGAACACTTGGTGATGTCTGGAAAATGTTTGATTTTTTTCACAATTTAGGAGAAAGAAGTGTTCTACTGCCATCTAGTGGGAGGAAGCCAGGGGTGATGTTAAACACCCTGTAGCGCACAGGACTGTAGCCTCAGAACTGGGTAGTTCTGACAGGAGGCCATCCTGCCTCAGCACGTGTGTATTTTGGAGTGAGTGTTGAGAGGGGTTTTTTCCTGAGTGACCAGTTGGCCAGACAGCGTCTCCTGTGTGAGTACTTGAGTACTGCCTGCTCCCTTTGACTGGGAGCCTCAAGCAGGAGCTGGTTCCATTTAGATGGTAAAGATGCTATTGCTTTGCTTATTAAGCCATTTTCTTTAAAACAAGATTTTCATTGTCTTACAGCTTCCTGGACTCTGAGTGAAGAAAGCCTGGACCTCCCAGCTCATCATGACATCGGCCTCGAGGTAGGAGTGACATCTGAGGGAGTGCTTTAGTCAGCAGTGCTGTCAGCTCTTGGTCCTGCTGGCCTCAGGAGACGGTGTTCAGAGAGCAGAGGGGAGGGAGGATAGAGAAGAGAAGTGGCCCAGGGGTGCGTGAGGTACCTGTGTGTATGCTTGATACCAAACACACTTCCTCCTCCCTCAGGAGAGACACCGACTGGCTCCTGGGGCCATGGGCAGCATTGGAACACGTGCATGCAGGAGCTGTTGGAGGGTCTGCAGAGAGCAGTGCTTGGGCAGGGAGGCCCTAGAGGGGCCTGGCAGGGAACACTGGGGCAAGGCTGCTGTGAGGATGGCCACTGTCCTCGAGAACTCGTCCCATCCGAGGCCCACAGGAGGGCTCTGGTCTCCTCCCCTCAAGCTGCAGTGTCTTCTGCCCCACACAGAGCTCAGGTGATGGAAACCTAGGCCTTCAGCGGTCGGCAGGGCTGTAGTCAGGGTCTGGGCCCTGAGGCTGAGCTGAGACTCTGTGCAGCTTGCACCTTCGCCAGGCTGGAGGGTCCCCGGTAGGGCTCAGAGAGAACTGAGGGTGGTGTTGGGTCCCTGTGCCCACCTCACCACGGCCATTCTCAGAGTGGTGCTTTCATTGCCTGTGCCTGGCCTGTCCCCATCCGGGGCAGTGTTCCTGGGACATCTGGATGTGCAGAGTCCTGGCCAGGACTTTGGAGCCTGTGCAGCAGTGCCCACGCCTCTGCCCAACTGTCTCGTCCTTGTTGGACTGTTGGCTTCCGGCCTCGTGCTGAGGTTCTTTCTCTGTGTGGAAGTGCCCTTGGCAGGACCCTTTGCTGCCTGGCCAGCCTGGGAGCCGCCCCTCAGCCTGCTGTCAGCCCCTTGGGTAAGGCGCAATCTGCCTGCACAGCTGGTGGGTGATTGTCCTATTGTGTGTGCACTACGAGGTTGGAGCAGGGTTCCTGGTGCTGGACTCTTGGTTGTGAGCCTCCTGCTCACACTATTGCTCACTGTCATTGGGGTCCCTCAGCATCCACCTGGCTCCGTGTGCACAGGGTGATAGCTTGAGCGGCAGGGTTTTCCTGCTTTCTGAGCCTCGTTGCTCCTAATTTGCATGCAGTAAAGAGCTCTGGTCTGCTCATTTCTTGAATTTGGGTGATGAGAGTTCCGGTGGGGAGAGTCGGAGAGTTTGGGAAGCTAGGCAAGCATCTGCTGGTTGCGAGAACAGGAAGAGGTGGTGTGGGGAGTGTACTAGTAGTGCCTTGGGGCTGCTGTCTAGGCCAGCAGGGCTGATGCTCAAGGTACCCAGGTTTCCAGAGAGAGTGCCCATCCCCAGTCACTGCAGGGAGCACTCTCGTGGGAGCTCTTCAGTTGTGAGGAGAGGACTATGAGTCTTTGTCGTGAAAAACCCAGTGGTCTGCACTGATCCAGAAAGCCCCTCCAGCCCTGTGCCTGGTGGGCCGAGACTGTATGACTGTGGCAGCTCCCACGCCCCCTTCGGTGCCCTTCTCTGCCTGACTGTGCTCCTTTCCTTGCAGTGGTGTCCCTCCTGGGAGAGCCGCCCGCCCCAAGGCCAAGGCCGCCAAGCTGCTTGAGGTTCTGAGTGCTCTGGAGGGGAACAAATCGGGTAATGACAGGGAGGAGATATTCATTGCACCCCCTGACAACGCCGCTGGGGACTTGACTGATGAGGATTCTGGAGACGGAGATGACTGGCAGGGTCCCCAGCTGCCTGGCAGTGTGCTGCACGCCTTTGTTGTGTCTGAGGACTCTGGCAGTGGGGCAGACAGTGACGAGCTGGCTCTGCAGCCAGCTTCAAAGAAGCGAAAGGCAGCGGTGGAGGATCAGCGTGTCTGGACTGAGACAGACTCCAGCAGCTCGTCAGCACCAGACCATCACATTGAAGACCTCAAGCGTCAGGAGCTGAGCCCCGTGGGGCTCTTTGAGTTGTTTTTTGATGAAGGAACAATTAATCTCATTGTTGACGAAACCAATCGATATGCTCGGCAGAAGAGTGTCAGCCTGGGCCTCACGGTACAGGAGCTGAAGTGCGTCCTGGGCATCCTGATTCTGAGTGGCTACATCTCCTACCCCCGGAGGAGGATGTTCTGGGAGACCTCCCCTGACTCCCACCATCCCCTTGTGGCTGATGCGATCCGGAGGGACAGATTCGAGCTGATCTTCTCGTACCTGCACTTTGCAGACAATAGTGAGCTGGATGAGAGTGACCGGTTCGCGAAGGTCCGGCCTCTCCTTGTCAGGATGAACTGCAACTTCCAGAAGCACGCACCGCGGGAGGAGTTCTACAGCTTTGGTGAGTCCACCTGTGAATACCTGGGGCCTCGTAGTGCCGGGCGGCTGCCTGTAGCGCAGCGCGGCTACAAGATCTGGTGCGGGACCACCAGCAGGGGATACCTGGTGTGGTTTGAGCCCTCACAGGGCTCACTGTCCACCAAGCCAGACAGGGGTCTGGACCTGGGGGACAGCATGGTCGTTAGGTTTGTGGATGCACTCCGGGAGCGGGGCTGCCTTCCCTACCACATCTTCTTGGACAAGGTTTGCACGAGTTTCAAGCTGGTGTCTATTTTGAGGAAGAAGGGCATTAGGGTCACCGGAACAGTCCGTGAACACAAGACAGACAGGGCTCCCCTCACAGATCCCAAGGAGCTAAGGAAGATGAAGAGGAGGTCGGTTGACTGCAAAGTGGATATGCATGAGGAAGTCATCGTGTGCCGCTGGCAGGACAGCAGTGTGGTCAACATCTGCTCCAATGCAGTGGGTATTGAGACTGAGGGGCTGGTCCGCCAGCATGATGGTATGCAGGTGGCACAGCCGCAGGTCCCTCAGCCGTCACTGGTGAAGCTGTATCAAGAGAAGGTGGGGGGTGTGGGCCGGCTGGACCAGAACATCGCCAGGTACAAGGTGAAGATCCGTGGCCTGAAGTGGTACTCCAGCTTTGTTGGCTACGTCATAGATGCTGCCATGAACAATGCCTGGCAGCTGCACAGGATCTGCTGCCCGGATGCACGCGTGGACCTGCTGGCCTTCCGCAGGTATGTGGCTTGCGTGTACCTGGAAAGCAATGCTGACACATCCTCGCAGGGCCGGCGGGGCAGGCGGCTGGAGACTGAGAGCCGCTTCGATATGACCGGGCATTGGATTATCCACCAAGACAAGAGGACCCGCTGTGCCCTTTGCCACTCGCAGACCAACACGCGGTGTGAGAAGTGCCAGAGAGGCGTCCATGCCAAGTGCTTCAGGGAGTACCACACCCGGTGAAGCTGGGCAGTGGTTTGCTTCCAGCTAAGGGTTGGCACGTGGTGACAGGGGTTGTCAGCGGACTTTGGCTTCATTTGTGCTGAAGAAAGACTTGAATCTGTTGTTTGGCTTTGTGTTTTCTCTCCATTCCTATTGTAATTATGTGTTATTGTACACTGGTGTACATACTGGTGGTATAAATCAGTGTTTATGTTAGCGCACTTACATATTTGCAAATCTGTATTGTATACTGTTATTTATTTAAACTTATTCAAATAAAATCTTGCTTTGAGGTATATTTGAGTTTCAGTAAGGATAATCAAAGATGAACTTAGATAAATAGTAAAAGGACTTTATCATTTTGTGCCATGATTTATAATTTAAGGTATAAGCAGTAGTGTATTAAATATCATAGTGATATAATGAAGGATTTCTTAATGATATTTATCTTATATTAGTCCAAAGTTCTCAAACTCTCCATAAATAGGTAATCTACCTTATATTTGTCCAAAGGGCTAAAGTTGAAGAGTTCATTTTTTTAAATAAAAATATCTCCCTGATTACATATATCCATATGGGATCTGTTTTTATAAATATTATGTGGTGGGGATCCACTTTTTCTCCACATAATTTGTTACAAGAGAAATATATTTCTTCAGTGATTTAAATTTCACCTGCAAAATTTTCTGAATTTAGTGGGAACATACTGAAATAAATAAACAATTTTATGTTGGAAAACTTGGTTTGTTTGGTCAAAGGAGTCTAGGAAGCTGACACAGGAAGATCACAAGTTTAAGCCCGACCTGGGCAACTTAGTGACTTAATAGGACCCTGTCGCAAAACAAAAAATAAAAGGACTAGGATGAGCTTAATGTGAAGGTTTTGGGTTCAGTCCCTAATACTGTCCTGAAAAACAGCAAAGGGAAAGCCACTCTTCAAGTCCACCTGGCACTTCCAGGGTCTCTAAATAGCCAAAACAGTCTCGAAGAAAAAGAATAAAGTTGGAAGACTCACCACACTGACTACAGAGTTACAGCCAAAGTAATAAACAGTAAGCCACTGGTGTAAGGTTAAACATGGAGACCAATGAAATAGAATGAGAATAGAAACAAGTGGTCAATTGATTTTGAACAGTAGGGGAAAATACTGTCTTTAACAAATGGTACTGGAATGACTGAAATCTCATACATGAGAAAATGGAGCTGGACCTCTACCTCACACCATGTACAAGTAAATAAAATAAGAGAAATAAACCTAAAAGAGTTGGACATATCAATAATTACAGAGAGCAAGTTGAATTTTTTCTTTGATGAAGAACATTTCAACAATAGGACAAAAGAGGAACACTGATGTATTTGACTATAGCAAGCTTTATATTCACTGTCAAAAGGCAAAGAAATCAGAAATATATGTCTCAAGGTACCACTTTGTAATATTCTCAGTGAATAAAGACCTCATAAATGTCAGGAGAAATGTGTAATACTATGTAAAAAGAAATGAGGAAATATGAATACTGAAGATTCCTAAGAGTCTGCTGTGGTGTCAGTAAAGTGTACACTTGTTCTGTGTAGGGAATGACTGGTGGTGTGGCTATAGAAAAGTGCCAGCTCAAGTAGGGTACCTGATGATGGAGTATTAATCTACAGTGTTTTCAAAGACAATTTAGTAAGCTCTGTCCGAAAACCTTAAACATTGTTTTATATCTATGGACTAGGGCAGACACTTAGCCTGTAATGATATAAACAAGTGAGCAGAAGTAGGTTCTTACAGTAGAGTGAAAACTAGTTAATAAATGGGGATAGAAAGAGATAAGATGCCACCAATTAGCAAATGCCGCAATATAACTTGGCAGGTAATGATATCTGTAGGTGTTATGCTTTGGCAAAAGCATGTCTTCACGAGGACCTATCCGTTACAGAGGCAAAAATTGTTGGCAGTCTCTGGCAGAACCATTTCAGTTGTACACCAAGTTCCATGTGTGTGGAGTCACTGACGTCATGTGTCTCTCGTCCTCCTCTCCCCCATGTGAACAACACCTGTGTTCAAAATACGAGGAAACAGACATGTCCAGATATGTACTCTCTACCACAGGCTCATGGCCTCGGGAAGTATCAAGGCCAAGAAAGGCAGAAAGGAGACCTGCCCAAGGTTAGATGGACAGAAGAGATGGGACAAAATGTGGTGTGTGATACTAGCCCTAGATCCACCAAACTTTAAAAAAAATAATATTGGAACTACTGATAAAATGTGAGTAACTTCTGTGGATTAGTTTACAGTATTTTATGGCTATCTCTTTCCTGGCTTTGATGTTTGTACTGTGACCATTTAAGATGTCTATATCCATGTATGATGGGTAAAGGAGCTGTCACACCTCTGGAAGATTTTTTAAATTTTGAAATAATTTAAAATGAACGTTAGAAAAACATTAATATATTTGGTATTCTACTATGTCTAGTAGTCAAGCATGGGCACAAGTATTTATTTCTTCTCTCTTTCTTTCATTTTTTGAAACAGCGTCTTGCTTTGTAGTTCAGGCTGGCCCTGAACTCATTATGTAACCTGGACTAGGCTTGAACTCTCAGTAGTCCTCCCTCTGCATCCTGAGTACTGGGATTACAGGTGTGAGCCACCATACCCAGTATTGTGATATGTGGTAACAGAGATTGAACTCAGGACCTTGCGCTTGCCAGGAGGATGCTCGAACCACTGAGCTAAATCTCTGGCCTTGCTTGCTTGCTTGCTTGTTTGCCTGCCTGCCTTCTTCTTCTTCCTTTCTTTCTTTCTTTTTCTGTCCTTAATTGGCTGGCTCCAAGGCAAGGATGGCAAAAAGGCGTCATGGAGGAAAAACAACATGACACACATAAGGCAGCAAAGGCAGGAAGAGAGCTTCAGTTCATGGTCGCAGAAAACAGAAAAAGCAACAAGAGAGCTCCTGGCACCCACAGTGCAGCAATGGCAACAAGGGAGAGAATTTTAACCATGGTTCTTTGCTTTTTTTTATCTTGCTCAGACTACTTAGGGTGGGCAGCGACACCCTTAATCCTGGTGCCGTTGAGCCTAGCATTGTAGCATGAATCAACTCTAGCTTCACACACTCTAGTTAAGCTTATGATCAGATGAGGCTTAGGGGGAACATTTAGACCCAATCCATAATATTTTACCCCGAGCCCCCAAAGACTCATTCCTTTATGCAGAAGGCATTTAGTCCATCTCTCACTCTTGCCAAAGTCCTAATAGTTTCAGCATTGCTGAAATGTACAAGTTCAGTTTCTCCTCTGAAATTCAAGGCGAACTCTTAGCTGTAAGCCTCTGTAGAAATTAAGGGGAAGTTAAAAACCTCAAACATTCAATGCCACAAGATATTTCCATTCCAAAGTTATAAACAAGGGGATACAAAGGAATGGGACAAAAGCAAGTCCAAAATCCAGTAGGGCAAATACTCAATCCCACAGTTTGGTCTCCAGCATATGAGTCAATCTGTGGCAAGTTGTAAAGTCCAAAAAGCTTGGGTGGCTCTGCCCTTGTGACACCTCTGGTGGTTGTAGCTCCCATGGCTTCTCTCTTGGGTTAACTCTGCTTCTTTCTTGCAGTTTTCCTCAGACGATCCACACTCTTGGCTTCTCCAAACTTCTGGGATATCCATTGTACTTTAGCTTCACACTCAGTTTCACAAATTAACATCTTAGGGGCAGACTGCCTGGCCTCCCAGGCCTTTTTCTGAAGTCTGGGTGCAAGTCTTCATACCCCACAACTTGTGCATCTGCATGCACCTTAAATCAGCATCACATGAATGATGCCACAATTTTAGGACAAATTACCCTAGATTGAACCATTTTGTAACAACTTTTCTAAGCTGCCATCATTTTGGAAAAATTTCCTTCGGCTGCCACCATTTTGCAGCATCTTCCTTAGGCTGCCTCCATTTGGAAAAACTGTTTCCATTTTAAAACAAATTTCTTAGTCAACCTCCCCTTTGGTACAACTTCTTCAGGCTACCATCATTTGGAACAACTTCCTTAAATTGCCACCATTTTAGAACAATGGGGGCATTTTGGAACCTCCCTAGACGGCTGTCATTTTGGAAAAATTCCCCAGGATGCCACAATTTTGGAACAATTTCCCTAAGTGGCCACCATTTTGGTACAACTTCCTCAGGCTACCACCATTTTGAAGAAACTTCCCAAGACTATCACCATTTTGAAAAACTTGCTTAGGCTGCCTCCATTTTTGAACAGCTTTCCTAAGTTGTCACCGTTTAAAAAAACTTCCAAGAGATCTGTTGCACAATGATGTGAACACTTACTGAACTAGTATACTGAAGCAATTGTCTTATTTTCACCACTATGAGGTCATATATATATATATATACATGTTGCTGCCATTTTAAAACAACTTCTTTTGGCTACTTTGGAGAAACTTCCCTTGGTTGTCACCATTTTGAAACAAATTCCCTAGGCTGAAGACATTTTGAAACAACTTCCTTAGGCTGTAGCCATTTTGGAGAACTTTCCTCGACTACTACCATTTTGAAACAAATTCCCTAGGTTGCTGCCATTTTGGAACCTCTCTAGACTGCCTCCATTTTGGAGAAACTTCCTTAGGCTGCCACCATTTTAAAACAAATTTCCTAGGCTGCCTACATTTTGGAACAATTTCCTTGGATTGCCACCATTTTGAAAAATTTGCCTAGGCCGCACCATTTCTGAACAACCTTCCTATGCTGATACTATTTTGGAGAAACTTCCCTATATTGCCGCCATTTTGGAACACATTCCCTGGGCTGCTGCCATCCTGGATCATGGTGCTTTGGGGTTTCCTACTCAGAGCAGAGTCCTTCATGTTTGCAGTTTTGAGGCTACTAAGGGTAGAGCTCTGCTCCTTCTTGTGATGTCCTCAGGTCACCTTTTCTATTCTCCTCTTCCTTTTTAGTAAGCTAGATCTTTTCTGATCAATCTTTGCACTCCACAGCTTTGTTGGAATTTCCTTTCTAGCCAAATGCAAAACATTTTAAATCATTCTACTGGGCTTTTTGTTCTTGATTCTAAAAGCTCCCGACTGTAGCCATACCATTGCCTCAATATTGACTGACTTGAAATTTCTTTTGCAACATTGATTAGTCTACTACCTCTAATTTCAGTTGCAGGAAAAATCTCTGGAGATAAACAAAATGCAGGCAAACTTTTTGTCAAGTCATAACACACATCATCCGGAGTCCAATAGCCAGTGCAATCCTTATTCTTTGCAGAAACCTCCCTACCCTTGTCTTTACTAGCTTTCTGGTCTTGTGAGCTGTGACCAGAATCTCCCATTAAGAACAGTTTAAGATGTTGTAGCTCTTCTTTAGCTGGCAGCTCTAAATATTTTGGTAAAGTCTCTGAACATGAGCAAAATGCAGACAAACTTTCTGTCGAGTCATGACACAAATCGTCAGGAATCCAACAGCCAGTGCAGTCCTTCTGCCCAACAGAAACCTCTTGAGCCTGGTTTTTACTGGCCTTCCAGGCTTTTGAGCTCTGACCAGAATCTCCCATACAAAACAGTCTAAGGCATTCCAGGTGTAATTCTGTAGCCAACATCTCCAAATCTTTCCTAATTCTAACTCTTCCTTTTCCACAAACCAGTTCTGAAGGTTCCTGAGCCACATGGTGAGGTAATGTCACAGCAGCGACTTCACTTCTCTGGTACAAATTTCTGTGTTACTTTTCGCTCATTGCTGAGACAAAACACTCAACAACCAAAGTTAAAAGGGAAGGAATTTATTTGGCTTATACTTCAGAGAGATGTCAGTTCATAATTGGCTGGCTCCAAGGCATCAGTGACAAATAGGCATGCACAAGGGAGCAAAGGTCACGAGAGCTTCAGTTCATGGTGGCAGAAGAGAGCAAAGCAACAAGATAGCTTATGGCACCCCCAGTGTAGCAGCAATGGCCACAGGGAGAAAGTTGTAACAGAGTTTTCCTGTCCCATTTATCTTATTTAGGCTACTCAGGGTGGGTAGCACTCATATCCTTAATCCTAGTACTGGACACAAGTATTTCTTGTATCTGGAAGTTCATTTTTGAGAAACTTCTACTCACTTCTGTTCTGCATCATTATGGTTGGGAATATTTGCAGATTCAAAGCCAGTTGTGTTTATCTTACTGGTGTTCCAAGAGAATGACTCATATTGACTGGGAACACTTGTCAAGCTTCTAGAAGATACTGAATGGTCAATTCTGACTCTTATGGGCTAGAAGAAGTATCACTGACAGATGAAAAGTTTCAGGTTGTAGTGGACATAGGAGCAGGTGTAGTCTTTCCCAGGCCATGAGCTGAAACCAGAACTAATATCCAGGAGGAGGCTGACAGTATCGAAATGCATGATGACTGGCTGTCCAGGTCAGCTGCTCCTTGTTGACATTCTCAGAGCTGAACTTATAGGCATCAAAGGAAACCATGGGAGATGAGCAGGTGTACAGACAGATCACTGAACATACTGAATATTCTTCTCACAATTCTGTGTAAATGATGACTCGAAAGTGCAAAGAATGTGGAAAGCATGCTGGTTATCGTAGGTGGCATTTCAACTGTGTTTCTAATAAATTAGTATTAATGTTGATGGCAGACTGGGAGCCTGGACAAAGTTGCAGCTTTTCACAATGATGAAAATTACTATCATACCTAAGGTAGCTGAAAAACTATTTTTAAAAAATATTGTGGGCTGGTTGCAAGCATAAGGACCCATGTTTAATCCCCGGTAACCACACACAACAACACTGGGTGTGGTGACTCGCACCCACCAGCAATCAGTACCACATACCACAGTACCAGGTGTGGTGGCTCACACTTGTAATCCCAGCAGTCAGGAGGCAGAGGCAGGAAGATTGCTGTGAGTTCGAGGCTGAGCTCAGGGCCAGCCTGAACTATAAAGCAAGACCCTGTCTCAAAAAATAAAAAACAAAGATTGTGGGCTGGGATTTAGCTCAGTGGTACTGCATGTACTTTGCAAGCACAAGGGCCCAAGTTCAATCCCCAGTACTGAAAGGCCTAAGTGACTCCATCTCTAAGCCCAGCCTCCATTCTGTTATTTGCTCTCCATCCCAAGTAAAAGCCACAGCGACCTTGTATACTTTGCCCTGACCTTGTTACACCTTGCCCCACCTTGTCCTATCTCCTGACCTTGTCCTATCTCCTGTGTTCCGGCTCCCGAAAGGGATGCACGTGAATGGGAAAGAGGGGAGCACAGGGGAAGGAAACCCATGTAATCTGCCAATACTACAAAAGAGACAAGCCTGCCCCATTTTGGGGTCTCTGGCTTTGCTCAGCAGACCCACAGCATGCTGTGTCAATAAAGTGCCTTTGTACTTGCATATGAGTTTGAACTTATTTCGGAGTGGAGATTTCTGGACCCAACAGTACCACAAAAACAAACAAAAAACACAAAAAACAAACAATTGCTTTAGTACATAGTTTATTAAGTGTTCACATCATTGTGCCGCAGATCTCTTGGAAGTTTTTCAGCTTGTAAATCAGAAATGTTTCTGACAGCACCCAATTTCCTCTACTCATTAGTCTTGGTTATGACTGATGGAGGAAAAGATGTAACCCCCAAACCCTACTAGACACTCAAAGTGTGAGTTCCTGTTCTACAAAATTGATTAATGAATTCCAGGAATAATGGAGGTGAAGAGTAGGAAGAATTTACTGAGAGAAAGATAGCTTCTGTCCAGGAGATAGAAAGGGGACAGGAAAATGGGTTGCCCATACATCTTACTTCTCAAAGGTGTTTTATGGAAAAAGTCATGAGGTGAGGCAGGTTCAAGATGGAGCAAAACTGTAGTTAATCAGTAAGATTACAAGTACAGTTGCTTAGGTAATACTGGTCCAATGAGAAATCACAAAGTGGGACAAAACTATGATCAACCAATAAAATTACAAGTAAAATAGCTTAGGTAATATTGATTAAATGGGGAAGCAAGTCATGCAGCAATCATATGAAGAATGAACAAGAATTTCCGGTGAGGGTTGGGTCAGGGACCTTTCCTGGAAGGGGTGATGAAGATCTTGGTCCCCCACCCAGGTGAATGATACTTGCTTATAATATCAATCCTTGCTGTTCATCATTAGGTGAAGCACATAGTGTGGTAATTTCTCTTTTACAGTGCTGACCTTTAGTCAATGTGTCTTGATTGTCCTCTATATTTGCTGCTGCCTCCTGGGCCTGTCTAATGGTCTACAAAATATCTAATTAACTCACCTACTTAGAATATTTTAAAAATTGCCACACTACAAAAGGACGCTTAAACTGTTCCAGATCCAAAATGGCCTCCTTTTCCCACATATGCCCAAGGCCAGCCTATCCTACCACCCGGAACAAGCCAATCCCGATTTGCCACAGTGCTCTTCCAGCCCCCAAGTCCATACAACAATCCCACTCCACTTCCCAACACCCTCTCTTGCTGTTGTTATAGGTGGTCCAGCAGACAGCTTTCACCTCCATTAAAGCCTTGCAATGGATATTCCTATTTCAGCTTGTTTTTTCTTTCATATACTACCATTTTACTTTCTGGTTTCCTTGAACTAATTTAGGAACTTCATATATGTGGAATCATACAGTCTTTGTTTTTATAGTTAGCTTATTTCACTTAGCATAATGCCAAGGTTCATTCATGTTGTATCATAGGTCAGGGTTGAATTATTATTATTATTTTATTTTATTTTATTTTATTTTATTTTTTTTTAGGTTTTTGGAGACAGGGTCTCGCTTTGTGGTTCAGGCTGGCCCTGAGCTCAGCCTCCAACTCACATCACAATCCTCCTGCCTCTGCCTCCCGAGTGCTGGGATGACAGGCATGAGCCACCACGCCCGGCACTGTGGTATGTGGTACTGGTTGCTGCTGGGTGTGAGTCTCCATGCCCAGTATTGTTATGTGGTTACTGGGGAATCGAACCCAGGTCCTTGCGCTTGCGAGACAGGCGCCGGAACCACTGAGCTAACTCCCCGGCCCCTTGAATTATTTTCTTAAGAAGGCTATGTAATAATCTATTGTATGTGCATATATATTTTCCTTATCCATTCATGGACATGGGTTGCTTTTCTAAAAAAGCTACAGTGAACATGTGTAGCTGATTATCTCTTCTAGATCTTGTTTTTAATTCTTTTTGGCTGGTCTCTGAAGGGGATGTCACAGATGGGTCTGAGGAGGGTCCTGAGAAGGAGTGGGGACCCTGAATGCATCCATAGGGAAGGTCAGAGGGTCCTTGACTTGGGCCACAGAAAAAGCTTTAAGGATGAATCGAGCAGTTTATTAGGCAGAACTGAAAACACACATTCAGAACAAAGAAGAGGCACTCAATTTTCCTTTCTTTTTGAGGAAACTCCATTTGTGTTCCATAGTAGCCACTCCAGTTTGCATTCCCATCAGTGGTACACAAGGTTTCTAATTTTTTCACATCCTCACCAGCATTTGCTTTCTGTTCTTTAGATAGTAGCTTTTCTAGTAGGTGTAAAGCGACAGTTTGTTGTAGTTCTAACTTTGCTTTTCCTGGTGGTTAGTGAGGCTGAATGTCTTTTCCTAAGCACACTGGACATTTTCACCCCTTCAGAGAAAGGTCTCCTCAGTTATTTACTTGTTTCAGTCAATTTGTTACTGAATTGTAGGAGTTCGTTTCACTATTAACTTCATTCCACTATTAATACATTCCACTATTAACTTCTTACCAGTTACATGCAAATATTTCCCTCTACTTTGTAGGTTGCCTTTTCACTGTATTCATTGATTCTATTGATGTGTGGAGATTTTAAAATTTTTGTAGTCTCACCTATCTATTTTTACTTTTGTTACCTGCACTGTTGTGGTTATATCTCCAAAACCATTGCCAAATCCAGTGATACCAATACTTTTATCTATTTTCCTGTAGGACTTTTATAAGATTTGAGTCTTGTATTTAGGACTTTAGTCTGTTTTGAGTTAGTTTTTGTATGTGGTATTGATACATTGGGAATAGATGTAACTTAAGCCTGCTAGATATATGAAGCACAAGTTTTGTTCTGTAATATAAGAGAATGAATTCTAGGGATGACAGAGGTTCAGAGTAGGAAAAGTTTATTGAGATAAAGATAGTTTCTGCCTAAGAGAGACAGAAGGAGGACCTGAAAATGGGTTGTCCACCCACCTTGCTTCCCAAGGGAGCAAAGCCACAAGGTGTGGTAGTTTCAAGGTGGGACAAAACTGAAGTCAGCTAGTAAGAGTGCAAGTACAATCACTTAGATAATATTGATCCAGAGAAATCACAAGATGAATGAAAGCATGATCAACCAATAAGATTACAACAAGTGTAGTCACTTAGGTAATATTAATTAAATAGAGATCCAATGAGAAAGCAAGTTGCATGGCAAGCATACAAGGATTTTCAGTCAGAGATCTTTCCTGGAAGGGTGGGTAAGATCTTGGTCCTCCACCCACGTGATTGATATCTATTTAGAGTATCAATTGCTGCTATTTATCCTACATGTGGGATTTAGGATATGCTACATATCCTACATGTGGTTGTTTCTCTCCTTTTATAAAGCTGGCCTTCAGGGGCTGGAGAAATAGCTCAGTGGTTCACTCACCCGCCTGGCAAGATCTGAGTTCAGTTCTTTTTTTTTTTTTTCATTGAATTTTATTTATTTATTTATTTATTTTTTATTTTTTTTTAAAATTATCTTTATTGGTACATTAAATATACACATCATGATTGCACTCCATAATGGGGATTTGTACCAGTATAAGACACAACTTAATTCTCATTTTTTCCCATACCCCTACCCACCCTACCGCCCCCCATATACATAAAATTTGTTTCCTTACTTTTTTGTTACAATCTCAACATTTTCCCCTTTCACTCTGTTTTACATTGAGCATTTTCTATTTCACAATATATAACATACAATGCTAGGACTCATTTACATCTTTATTTTCTCATACCAGAGAAAAGATGTGATATGTACCTATCTGTGCCCTATTTATTTCACTTATGAGGATATCCTCAAGGTATGTCCATTTAAGTAGAAATGATTCAAACTTATCATTTTTTATGGCAGAGTAG
>PVIR01002307.1:0-104410 GCA_004026965.1 Petromus typicus | reverse complement strand
GCGCCCCGTGACCGTGGGGACTGAGCGCCCCGTGACCGTGGGGACTGAGCGCGCCCCGTGACCGTGGGGACTGAGCGCCCCGTGACCGTGGGGACTGAGCGCGCCCCTGTGACTCTCACAAGCATGAGGCACCTGCCCAGGCCGCCACCATGTGCCACTGCAGACCTAGTGCCACGCGGGTGGGGGAAGGGAGCAAACTGGGGCCCACCTAAGGGGGGTAACCAAAAACATTGATTGAATAAAGATCAAACCAGTGGGGAAGGCATCTAACAACAGACATTCCCCACTGATGGGAAGGAAGACAGTGTCTTCTTATTCTTCCTAAGAAACCAAAGTCTGCATTTTAGGGAAATGTTTAGATGTGAACTCTTAGTTTTTAAAAATTGGTAAGAAGGCTGGGCATGGTAGAGCACTCCTGTAACCCCAGAACCTGGGATGCTGAAGCAGGAGGATCATGAATTTAATGCCAGCCTGAGCTATACAGCAAGACCCTATCCCAGAGATAGATGATGGATGGATGGATGGATGGATGGATAGATAGATAGATAGGTAGATAGATAGATAGACCGACCCACAGACTGACCAACACACAGATAGACAGTAACAGCTTGTGCGGCAGACACAGCACATCCTTGGGCCTGGCAAGCAGCCCCCATCTTCCCCTCACTATGTCAGTCCATGTCCCCAGCCCTGGCCCAGGGTGCAGCCCACAGATTCCCAGGCCAGTGAGCGAGCCACCTGCCTGTCCAACCTCAGCACCCAAGGAAGCGGTGTGTCTCCAGCTGCTCGTCCCAACCAGCTCTGAGAAGGAGGCAGCGTGCTTTGTCCTTGCCCCTCACGGTGAGACAGCCTGGTCCTCACCTGGCATCCTGTGTAAGGCACAGAGTGCCAGGGAGCCCGGACTTCACAGAGGAGAGGCGAGCAGTGCAGCCAGAGAGGGTGGAGAGGCGCATGACAGTGCATCGCAGGGGAGCCTGGCAGCTCACTGTGGGGTTTGCTGTTTTGTTTTTCAGAGCAAATGGAAGCAGTGTTGAGAGAGGCCTGCCCATGGTTTCTGAGGGCCTGAAACCATCTGAAATGTCTTTCGGGGTTAAACCTGGGTCCTGAGATAAACAGCCTCGTGTTTTGTCTTCTCTCACTTCAAACACTTTTTGGGAGAGGAATCATCTGAAATGCTCTCAGGCAATTGGCACAATGGGAGTAGCTGGGAAAGTGGCAATTAGAGGAGTTCTGTTGCCAAGGAGAGAGAGAGGGGAGAGCACGGGGAGCAGGGCAGCGGAGGAGGGGAGGAGAGGAGCGAGATTATCTGTTTTCCCCACAGCCATGCGGGAGGTCTGCAGGCGGATCTCTCACCGAGCGCGGGGTCTGCTCTTCTGTGAACGGGGCCAGGGCTGGTGAAGATTCTGCCCCCAGCGTGGGAGCTGGTCTCTACTTTTGCACTTAACTGCGGGGCCTGCAGGCCTGCACTGACCTCTCCCTCAAGGACTTCGGGGAACACAGGCAAAGGGGACAGGAAAATCCTCCCGCTCGGCCTCTGCACTGCCCACTTGGCCGACATTTCAGTCCCTTAGCATCAAAGCTCCTCAGCCCTCTCGGTCTTGTCCCCAGGCAGGTGGACTGACAGAAGAGCCTATGCTGGCAGTTCTAGCTACAGCGGAGAAGGGAGACAACAGGAGAGGGAGAGACTATGGTCACGGTCGCTCTCATGGCGAAGCATACAGGCTTCTGCAGACCAACCTCAGCAGAGATCTCAGAGCTGGCGGGAGCCGGTGCAGAGGAAGGCGGTGCCAGAACAGGAGTCGGGAAGGGCCAGCACCAGTCTTGGGGCGACCTCCGAGCTCCTGGGCCCGGCTGAGCCTGACAAACTGTACCATCCTGCAGTTAAAAGCTCCAGTGTGAGTTGATGAATTTCAGGACTGCCAGATATTTTTGAGGAGCCATAAACCTCATTCCCCTCCACCTTTATGCCCCTTTGCCTCTAAAGGAGACCTTAATTTAAACTCTGTGAGCTTTGACTTGAGCAAAGAGCCCTATGGTGACAACCCATAGGTCTCTACTACCAAGTCCCACCCCAGTGAAGGGTCTGATGTCAGACTCTGAGCACATAGTTCCCTGGAAACTTGTACTCATCCTTCAGAATGAGCTGACATCTCCTCTTCCTTCTTTTCACCCCTGCAAGAGTTAGGCTCATTGGATTTTTCTTTTTCGTGGTGCTAGAGATTAAAGACCCAGGCTTCTGACCTGCTAGCCGAGCATTCTACCCACTGACCTACATTCCTAACCGTTTCTATTTTATTTTGAGAGAAGTCTCACTGCTAGCTGGCATTTTACCTGGGATTCAAACCTAGAACTCAAGAGGAAGGGAGGAGGAGGAGATCTCAGAATCCTTCCTCACCCTTTGTGACATTTCTGCCACCACCTCTAGAGTTCCTGGGATAACAGGTGTGGACCTCCGTGCCTGTCAATCGCCCTGGTTTCCCCTGACAGCTGTACCTCTGTCCTGCTGTAAGGCCACTTACTTTTCCTATTATGATGACCCGGCCGTGCCTCTTCCTTCCCATACAGGGCATGCAGTGGCTGTGTCTCACTCAGCTGCCCCGTCTCGCTAGTGCCTGGCAGAGCGGGCAGCCTCAAAGTGTGGGTTGTGAGGACAGTCATAATATTTAGTAGCTCTCCCCTCTCTGACTCTTTCCCCACCTCTTCCTCCTTTCTCTTATTTCCCCACCTCTTGATGGGCTGACCTTGTGACTCGCTCCAAGCCCCTGGACACAACTGAGCCTGACAAATGTCCTTCCACATTAAAACATGGCAGCAGGGAACTGTGCCCGTATCAGCCCAGGATGCAAGAGGTCCTGTGGCTGCCCCTCTGTGCTCCTAAGCCCAGCTGGCTCCCGAGGATGACAGGCAAAGGGAGAAGAGAGTTGTGCTGAGTGCCATTAGCTGCCAGCTGACCCCGCCACACACAAGGGCTGAGCGCAGCACAGCTGGAGCTGTCAGAACCACCGATCCAGACTGCACAAGCATGCAGTCACCGTTTTCATGACTGAGGTCTGGGGTAACATGTAAAACCGATGCATCGGGTAAGAGCCTATTATTATAAGTGACAGTGGGTGGACAACTCTCGCTGCCAGTTGGCATTTCACCTGGGATTCAAATCTGGAACTCAGGAGGAAAGAAGGAGGAAGAGGAGGTCTCAGAACCCGCAGTCACCACTCAGGGCCTCGCGGGCCACACTCGGATGGAGTCGCCTCGGCCCAGCCCTCACCAGGACATGTTACCTCCTTCTTCTCCTGTGAGCAGGACCGGCTTCTCTCGGCCTTTCGCACAGCCTGACCTGTAGTGGTTCAGAAGCAGAAGCAAAGATGAAGGCTGTTTTGGAACAGCAAGTTTATCACCACAAAAGCCTTTTATTTGCAAACTGAATAGACAGGACCAATCATAATCAAATGATTTTAAGAAAATGTGGCCTATTATTATAATGGGAAAATGGCACACATCTGAAATAGACCAATGGCAAGGAAAACGGTAATTCATACACTCTCGTTATTTGACTATAATGAACCGAGCTCCAGCCCTTTAATCTGAAACATTATCTGCACTCTGAAAGGACCAGTGGACGGTAGTTTTCCCAGTCGAATTACATTTCTGTTGAATTGTTTGGCATTACATAAAATGCCTTCCACAAAATGCCTTCCGCTGTGCGCACCTTCGTGAACCACCGCTGCGTACCAGCGCTGCACCAAACCCCCAATCTCACGGCACAGGTGATGGTGCGGATGTGAATTAGCGGTAATCACCCACATTTCACATAATGGGCAATTTCAGAGAGAATTGTTGCTTTTCTCAGAAAACCCGAGGACTAACATTTGAAAGTGTGCATAAATTCAACAGAGAGACATCATAATGTTTAAATATGCTATTCCAAATGCAGTTTTCACAACTTTTATAGAATCGTCCACTATAAAAGAATTCCTTGATGGAAGATTAATAGGCTATGGTGGTTCTAAAATATAGAACAGGAGTCATTGCCTGTCATCACTGTAGCTCCATACTGCCCCATCTCACTCTCAAGCAGCTGTGGGAATGTCACAGCCACATGTGCCCGCTGGTAGGAGCACTCAGGAGGCTGGAGCAAGACTCAGTGACCAGGGCCGGGGAGTTAGCTCAGTGGTTCCGGCGCCTGTCTCGCAAGCGCAAGGACCCGGGTTCGATTCCCCGGTAACCACATAAGAATACTGGGTGTGGAGACCCACACCCAGCAGCAACCAGTACCACATACAGTGCCGGGCGTGGTGGCTCACGCCTGTCATCCCAGCACTCGGGAGGCAGAGGCAGGAGGATTGTGATGTGAGTTTGAGGCTGAGCTCGGGGCCAGCCTGAACCACAAAGCGAGACCCTGTCTCCAAAAACCTAAAAAAAAAAAAAAAGACTCAGTGACCAAACAGCTAGTGGCATGACAGAGGCCAAACCCCAGAGGAAAGACATTTGCCTTTGGACACGGTCACTTCTGGTGGGTCTGCACACACCTGAGGAGCAGAGAGCTCACCGCTGCTGACCAAGCCGCAGGGTGATGCTCTTGCCAAGAAGGTGAGAACATGGAAGGAGCAGAGACCGAGGACGAGCCACGGGCAACAGGCAGACTGCAGAGAGGACTGTGAAGAGCGGGGAGGCTGGGAGCCTGCAGGAGAGTGTGGACGCACGGTCCTGGGATGGGGGGGGGGTCTTTTTGCAGTTTGGATCTTGAATGTGTTAAACGTTTAATCTACGTGTTAAACGTTTGATCCCCGCCTGTGATAATGTTGGGAAGTGAAAGAACACGAAGAGGGCATAGGGGAAGAACAGGGTCATTGGGAGCCTGCTGTTAAAGAAGACAGGGAGAGGGAGCCGGGGAGTTAGCTCAGTGGTTCCGGCGCCTGTCTTGCAAGCGCAAGGACCCGGGTTCGATCCCCGGTAACCACATACCTATACTGGGAGTAGAGACTCACACCCAGCAGCACCAGTGCCACACACCACAGTGCCGGGCGTGGTGGCTCACGCCTGTCATCCCAGCACTCGGGAGGCAGAGGCAGGAGGATTGTGATGTGAGTTGGAGGCTGAGCTCAGGGCCAGCCTGAACCACAAAAAGTGAGCCCCTGTCTCAAAAAAACCTAAAAAAAAAAAAAAAAGGAAGCCAGGGAGAGCCGGGCCCGTTTCTCTCCCTCTTCTTGGGCCAGGAGATGACTGGTTCTGCTCCACTGTGTCCTCACCACTGGCCCAAAGCAGTGGGCTGACCATGAATGGAGGCTCGAGAAGAGTGGGCCACGACAAACCTCTCCTCAGTTACACGGATCGTCACACATATTTATTACAGTAACTGACGGCTGACAACACATCCGCTCGGCTCAGTATCCCTCTGAAGTCCCTTCTCTTTTCTCGGATCTCTGCAGTCATGATTACAATTTATTCTGCGTCCAAATCCTTAGTGTTATGCTGGGAATGAAGCCCCGGTCCGGACACAGCCAATCAAACCCTGCCCAGGAATATGGAACTGGTTCGGAGACAGAGAAGCGGGGGGAGAGACGGGGCTGACCCCGTGAGCAAGTGATGATGCTGCCAGCAGTCACCAGCCAACAGACATACCAGGATATCAGGGCAGAAGGAACCGACCCGAAATTGACCACACGCCTGCCTCTGTGAGCCCCAGACACTCCCTCAGAACCACTTGCTCTTAGCATGTGTTTTCTTTGTCACCCATATGTTGGTGAAACAGCCCAGGACATGTGCCATTGCGATGCAGGGTGCTGAGAGAGAGAGAGGCTGTACCTCAGCAGGGGCAATACTTGGGGATTTTGTACTTTCTGGTCAGTTTTGTTGTCAGCTTAAGACTGTTCTAAAAATAAAGCTTACGAACTTAAGTACATACATACAAAAAGAGCCCAGGATTTAGGGATCAGGAGATCTGGTTCTTGGCCAAACTGACCATGGCCTCCTGAATCCTATTCCCAGGGCATGAGCCAGAGAGAACGACTTCTAGAAACCCTTAACCACACCTGCTCTGGCCAAAGACTGTGATGTATCAGGTCCTCAGTCCGCATAATGCACAGTCGGGAGATGTGCCAGCGCGGGGAGGGATGGAGCCCGGGGCTGCTGGTGGCACCTTAGCAGTACCGAGGTGAGTAAGATGCCAGCAGGGACCAGAGCAAGGCCAGGGAGCAGGGGCGCGTAGAGCCGAAGTCCTTCCACTGCTGGTCACCTGAGTCAGGGGCAGCTGGCCAGCCAGAGGGCCTCCAGATGAGTCACTAGTGTCTCTGGGCCATGACTGCCTCCAATTCTGTGGTTGTGTTAAGTGACAGTCATGCTGATTCCATCTCTAAAATTCCATCGCACCAATAAGCACAGAAAAAAGCCATGAAAGTGAGCCATAAAACAGAATATTAATACAAAGAACACAGAGCTTCAGTACTGAAATTTGAAAGCAAATCTGTTTACTGGAGTTAATTAGAAGTGTCTTTCTTCATTAAATTGGGAGATAATTTGCTTATTTTCTGACGATGATAATTCGCTCTAATTATGAGCATGGGTTACCTACCCTCCCCAAAGATGGGCTGGCCCTGTCCTCACACGCAGAGCCCCTCTGCCCTGAGGAAGCTTGATGCAGGGACAGACGCTTCTTGCCAAGGTCAGAAGAGCTGTAACCAAGCTCCACTGCTGTCTCCTGCACGGGCGTCTCTGAGCATCTGCCGGTCCGTATCTCATTTATTCTCACAGCCACTCAGGGAAGAAGATGACATTAATATCTGTATATGCTGCCTGCAAAATTAAAGGGGTGTTGCTCTGCATTTTGCAAGGTGACCTGCCTGCATCAGCTATGAGGCAATAAACAAGCTCGGGAGTAAATGGCACGTGTGTATTTTGCTTTATAGAACAGATGTGTGCCTGGGGAAAAGAGAACTGAATGCTCTGAATTTTTGTAAATGTAATATTATTCTGCTTATGATTTCAGAAATGGCTTATCTGCACTTGGGATTTATGTTCAGTGGGTAGAAGGTGCTGACACTCCGGCTTTACTTCGCTCTAGACGCAGCCAATGTCATGGCTGTCATTCAGAGAGGGGTCACGTCTTCCTGGATGTTAATTCTGATGTCATCAGACAAGGGAAAGTCAGTTTAAAGTTACCCTTGACCAGGCCTTAAGCCCCTCTTTCTTAGTCTCTTCTCACCGCTGTGATGCAACACGCGACACTCACAACTTAAAGGAAGAGAAGTTCATTTTGGCTCACAGTTTTAGAGGATCCAGTCCATGGTCTGCCAGCTCGGGGCACAGGAAGGGCATAAGGGGGAGGGGCTGGTGGAAGAAAGCTACTCACATCACAGCAGCCAAGAAGCAGAGAGAAGGGACAGCTGGGGACAAGTGTCCACCTTCTGAGGTCACCCCAGTGACTTATCCCCTAACAGCAAGTCACCTATTGCCCCCCCCCACCATGCAGTTACCTTCCAAAAGCCCTGTGTCTGAATACAAGACACTTCTGAGGGACGTTTATATCTAAACCATAACATACCCATAAATCAGTGTACGAATATGCCTTTTCAGATTCACTGTTTTTTTTTTTTTTTTTAAGACAGGGTCCCATTATGTAGTCCACGCTGGCCTTAGACTCACTATGTGGGATAGGCTGGTTTTGAACTCACAGCAGTCCACCCTCCTGCCTCAGCCTCCTAAGTGCTGGGATCACAGGTGTGCATCATCATGCCCAGCAGATTCACTGCTATTGACTAACCTGTGTGTAAGAACTGGTGCATGTGGACAGAGGCAGAGTACTTAATAAAAATATATATGTGATGTGTAGTTCTGTTATCTAATGATACTACTCATGGAAGTGAAATGCATGGTGGATGTAGTTCCCTTGTCCTGGACACCTGTGGACTCTGCCCTCTTCTGGCACAGGCATCTTCTCCTGCATTCTCACAACCTCTCCTTTAGACAGGGTGGGCAGAGTTTTTCTGTAAAGGGCCTGAGAGGGAATATTTTTGACTGTGTAAGCCATAAGGTCACAAGACCAAAAGTCTTTGATACAACTATTCAACTCTGCCACAGTAATGTGAAAGTAGCCATAGACAATATGTAAATAAATGACTGTGTGTGACTGTGTTCCAATAAAACTTTATTTAAAAACACAGACAGCAAGCCCGATTTGGCCCTGCAGTGTGCTAACTCTTGCTCTTGCAGTATTCATTTATTTTTGGTGCTAGGGGTTGGATAAGTAGTATTAGTTGAAGTAGCATTATTAGTAGTATTAGTAGTATTATTCTCACTGGTATAGACCAATAGGAACAATGAGAAATAAACCAAGGACAAATGACAGCTATTCAAGGTCACAAGAAGGCAGTATGTTGGGTGCCAGGGTGCAGTGTGCTCCAAGTTGCCACCATCACCGTCATTATCACTGTCTGTGTCTACCATCACCACTGCCATCATCACTTGCCCTTTCCCATGGGTGCTTACCTCTCAGGTGCCTCACAGCCGGCCCAGCCCACATGTCGGAGTGGGGCACGGAGACCCAACACTAGGAGACTCACTCAGGACCGTGCGGTCAGAGGGCAGAGACACCTGGACCTGAATCTGCATGCGCCAGCCCCAGAGGCCTCTCTTTTGACCACTGTCCCTCAGCCAGGTCATGAAAGCACCGCCCAAGAAGCAAAACAGCACAAGACTGCCGGGGAGGCCTGAGCTAAGGAGTGCCCAGAATGCGGCTCTCCAATGTGCCTTGGGCTCCTAGAGCAGTTAATAAGGAGATTAGAGGAAAATGATTCCCCAGTGAAGATGGGGCTCCCTTCCAGCCAGACGGCTTTACTGAGGAAATCCAGACTAGGGCAAGTAGCATAACGTGACATGCTGAACGCAGATCAGCAGGCTCGATGTCAGGCACTCTGGAAGGGAAGGGACCAGTGGAGACTCCAGGTACAGCGAGCCTGGGCAGAGGCTCTGGCCACAAGGGGCTGGCAGGTGCCGGGTGGGGTAACTTCTACCAGGTCACTCAGAGGACAGGCAACTGACTTCTGTTGTCCAAATATGAGGGCTTGGATTAGGCTCATTTCATGTATCTATATAATTTAACTACATGTGACAAACAGCCCAAAGAGACACCACTTCCTCTCACCTATCATGGTGGCAAAAACCCAAAGATTTGATAATATACGCTTGGTAAGACCTGGGAGATGCACCACCGGGCAGAGCATGGAATGGTGTGACCTGCTAGGACAGGATGTGGTAACATTTCTCCAAAGAACAAACGCAGGATATGCTGGGAAGAAACAACCACACAGGTACTCCTGGCGTCAGGATTTGCAGCTCAAAGATTAGAGGAAACCACTAAGTCTGCTGTTAGCAAAGCTTAGTAATATGGTGGATCCACACATAGAAGTGGAACGCTACAAAGCTGGAAGGCTCCTTAGAGCTGCTCCTTACAAGATGACTATATAGTATTTGCTGGGCATGGTGGCCCATTCCTGTAGTCCCAGCACTCTGGGAGGCTGAGGCAAGAGGATCACAAGTTCCAGCCCAGCCTGGAAAATTCATAGATAGGGCAGATCATATAGGGATAGGGGCCCCTAGGGAGGGAAAAGAGAGGATGAAGGCCTCATTGAGCTTTATTAAACATCAGTAAAGAGGCGCTGCTCCTCCTGCCTGGCAAGCACAAGGTCCTGAGTTTGATTCCTGAGACAGCCAAAAAATATTAATAAAGAACTTCTGCCTTTACAGTTAGATGCAAACAGTTAGAAAGACAAAGTCAAAGAGGAAGAAATCAGGCCCTGGAAGGTCCAGGTAGCACAGTTAACCTAAGAATTGCACACTTCCCCTTAATCCTTCAACTACTTTTCTATAAGGTCCCGGCCATCCACCACCAAAGGACCGGGAACCATCACTAGACCAGAAGTCTGAGGGGAGGACCCAGGGCAGCTAGGGAGCCAATCAGATTCCAGGAGGGCACAAGGGGAGAAGAAGCCCCAAGAAAAGGACCTGGAGACCGCAGCTCAGAGTCGCTGACATCTCTCTCTTCCTCTCTCCCATCTTCCACTGTAGACTCCATTCTTTACTGACACTAGGTTAGTATCGCTGGGAGCTTCACCTTCCAGGGGCAGCAGCTCGCTGTCCACCCCTGGAGGTCAACCACAGGGTGGAATGTGCACGAACACACGTGACCCTCTCTGCAGAAGAGTGGGAAGAGAATCTTGGTTCTGTTGATGTGAAGGACTACCCGGGGGCATGTGTGACTCCCTCAATGTATATATCTTTATTTCTGAGTAATATTATGGTGTGGGTCTCTGTGTCCCCCCCAAAGCCTCATGCGGGCACAAGTGGCTAGGATTAAGGCTGTGTGACCACTAAACAAGTGCACTGCTTGGTTTGGCACTGCCCTGACCCCAGAGGTCTGTATAAGGTAAAAGGCAGAGAGCCGCTGTTAAGGCTCCTTAGCTGCTTTTGCCGCTGAGTGGGGGCCATGGACTCTTTCTCCTCTGTGATGCCTTCTGCCATATGCCACCCTGCCTTGGAGCCAGCCATGATGGATTGAAACCTCTGCAAACTGTGAGCTAAAAAACCTTCCCCTTTAACTAGGCTGTCGGGTATTTTATGTCAGCTACGACTGAAAAGTAACTAGTACAAGTAATTTATTTGGATCTATTTCCCATTCAAAAAAACAAAACAAAACAAAAATAAACTTAAAACATTCAGTGTCTGAAGGCTGATTACATTTTTCTGTGTGTGGTGCTGCACACTGAACCCAGGTCTCTGCACTGAGCTGCATCTTTGCCCTTTTAAATTATTTTGTGTGTAATTAAACTAGGCTTATGGCACCGTGTTAGGAGCCTGTGGAGTACTTCGAGGGGGCACCTGAGGTAAGACGAGGCTTCTCCTCAGTGGAGCTGAATCCTTAGGCTTCTTCTTCTGAGCCTGGGAGTCCCACGGAGGAAGTCACTGAAGAAGCTTCGGGACCACGCCTCTTTCCTGTCCCCAGAACCCACAGCCAGCCAGTACAGCCAAGGCAGTGACCTGACTCTGACCCACAAAGACCCCAGCTCTCCATCTCAAATTTTTTTATTCCGAGATAAGGTCTTGCTAAATCACCAAGTACCCCAGTTTAAGTTGCCCTCAAACTTGGATCCTCTGCCTCAGCCTCCTAATGCTCTGAATTGATTTTTCTAAAAATTTAATACGAGGAGGAATGCCTTAGAATCTGCTGTGCAGGGCCAAGAGGGCAGAGGCCAGTAGGACAGACAGAGCGGCAGCCAGGAACTCCACGAACCCAAAGCTTGCCTGAAGGACAACACAAATGCCTTCCTCTGGGATCCGGTGAGGTGTGAGAGATAAGAATGAAACCATCACAAAATTGTGTCTCTGGAAACTGAAACAGCAGTTTCTTAGCTAAGACAATAGCCTATGGGTGATCTGCTGGATTTACTTGAAGGAAAAGATTTTATAAGATGGTTAGAGAAGATAAGAGGGGAAAAGGAAAAGGAAAAAAGATAAAGGAAGGCAGGTCCAGACCTGTCCAGATGGCTGTCTGGGTGGCGGCTTTGCCTGGGGTGGGATTACACTGGCAGGGAATCAGCCAGCGGCAGCTTCCGGCCGGGCTCCCGGGGCTGTCAGCCTTGGAGGAGTCCTCATTCCTAACAATACAGGATAACAACTATCCACGGTGTTTACACTGTATCCCAGCCAATAAGTACTCCAGGAGCAATGTACAGTGCGCAAGGAAATGCAAATCCGTCTTGAGTCAGACTGGGACAGGAAATCACTGTTTCTTTACCTCAATGCCATGGACCCCTTTTAAGGGTGCTTCTTTAAGAACATCTCATGAGAATAATGGAAATCCACTGGACAGGAGCAGGACAACTCTAGAGCGACATAAACGCTGGCTCTCCACAGCACAACCCCTGTGCCTATCTCCTGCCCGTCGGTCATGGGCCTTTAAGTCACATCCTGCCTTCTGAAAGCCTGAAACAATATCCCGTCACTCTTTCTTTGCATTTTCTGTGTAACTGGAATTCCCAGGGCCCAGTTTACTGCCAAATTACCTGAGACAAACAAGTCATGCTAAGATCCTCTTTTCCTTTCCAAATCCAAACAGCAGCTGGCAGCTAGAAATGGTTATTTATAACCTTCACACTGTTACTGGCACTTTCAGGGCTCAGAAACGCTTAGCCAGGTGCTCCTTGGCGGGCTTCATAATCGGCCAGGAACCGTGGGACTGCGCTCTGCAGCGGCTAAGGGGGCAGGTCTGGCACGGCCACTAGTGTTCGGGACTTCCGTGGTTTCCGCTTCACTCCTTGTCAGGGCTGAGCAGACTCAGAGCCCTTAGGACTGACTGCTCAGCTCAGGGTGACAGTTCCGCCCCAGATGTGCTGATCACTCCATTGAACCCTGGCTCCCAGACACACCCCGGACCGGCCCATTCTTCCCTGGGCCTCTCTGCTTGGAATTTTCTCATCAGGACCTAATAGGTGTTCAGCCCTCTGCTGTTCAGATTTTTCCTCGGCATCCAAACAGAAATGAGACCCCATCAATCACGTGCTTAGTTCCATTTGCCTTCAAACAACCTGGCCCAGACACTGGCCTGAGAGATCCAGCTCGGTGCCCTGGGCCCTTCCTGCCTTCCCAGCCTGCACTTCTGCATCCTCAGGCTTCCAGACCAGCCAGGCCCCTGGCATTGGCCTTCGTTCCCTCTTTCTGAGGCAGTCCTCATCTCTGTCCTACACAGGACCATTCTGATCAAGCAGCCCCCACCTCCTGCGGCCTGCTGTACTTTATCTTTCAACCTTGCCCCCACTCAACCACAGCTCTGGGAAATCAGGCTGTGGGATGGCTTTATTATCACTGATTCCTCACACCTGGAGCTGGGCTTGGACTAGGGTAGGATCCACAGGTATTTCTGGACTTGATTGGAATGAATGGATTTCTGAATGGGAACTGTGGGAAGGGACAGGAGGAATGACTTCAAGCGGCAGTAAAGACTTCATCTTCTCTTGCAACATGCTTTCCTTGCTCTTTCTGGGCTGGTGCAACAAAATATGACACACTAAGTTTGATACTCCATTGGAGATAATTGGAAAATATCGATTTCTTTCCACTTGAAATAGTGAAGATAAGTAAATGCCACACTTCTGTAATCTGATCAGTGGTTCATGTGACAGCACTTCCCAGGCTGAGACGGACTTGGGCCCAGTGTGGCCCCCATCTTGCAAGCCCCGCAGTCTGCTCCTACTCCTCCCAGCCAGCTGCCCACAGAATGCACACGGGGAGGCTCTGCATTTGTGAGTGAGCAGGTCCACGTAGAAGTGTCCCTTGAGTATCTGCTCCCTGAAAGTGATTTGCCAAGCTGCCTTGGAAACTATGGGAAGCAGTGTGCAAGATCCTTCCAAATCCCAGGGACTCAGAGGTGCTCCTTCCCTACACGGTGCATTTATACTAAGTGCCCGCCAGGGGCCAGGACAGATCCATTTGATTTCCACAGCAGCCCAGCAGGAAGGTCCTTTTTCACGATGGAAGAGTCTAGGACTGTGCCTTGGAATCATGCAGTGGCTGGAAGGGTCGGAATCTGCACCCTTCAGTCCGCTGCACAGCTCTGACCCACTTCTGCTCCTCCACGGAACCAGGACGTGGGCTGGTGATCGATGGCATGAAGACGGAGAAGAGCTAATCCTTGGCTTTTCATAACTTCTTGCTGCAGGTTTCAAGTGAAATCTTTCTTTCCCCCTTCATCCCTGGGGGATGAGCCCAGGCCTTCACAGTGAGCTCCTTCTCCAGCCTTTGTTGAGACAAGAGGCTTGCTAGGTTGCTAAGTTCCTCAGGCTGTGATCTGACTGCCTCTTCAAGCCTCAGCCTCTCAGAGTGCCAGGATTATAGCCACGCATCACCACACTTGGCTTAAAATGAAATCTTATCGACAAGGAGGCAAGAGGCAGACCTCTGACCTGCATGGGATTCATGAACAGGAGACGTGGGGAGCGAGGTGGGGGGAGTGCTGGGCAAGATCCCCTCCACCTGAGCCCAGGAGCCTGTGCTCAACTCCCCACGCCTTGCCTTCACATGTGGTAAATGACAGTGTCAGGGCTCATCTCCAGAAGATGAACGAATCCACAGATGTTTGTCTAGATTCTATGATGTTAAAAAAAAAAAAAAAAAGAAAGAAACAAGGTATTTTTTTTCAGTGAACAGTTAAAGCTTGGGAGACTTCACATTTTAAAATCCTGAGTTCTGGATTTTTGGAAAAAAAGGAAGATCTGGCGATCTGGCTTCTGTTCCCCCCGGCAGTGTTGTCAGGGTGGAAGGTGACAGCCTGGGTGGGGCAGTGCCCTCTGAGTCTCACTTCCACCTTTCCCAGTAGACCTCAGTCTCCCACTGAGGTCAATCCCAAAGTACCATATTTTAAGTTTTTCCTACAAGGATGACAGTGAAGATCCACATGTCCGGCACATGTGAGAACCGCCACCATCCCCCTTACCATGGCAGCTGACTGATTACGCGCCAACCCGAGGGGAGGGCTGTAACTCTATTGATGCACCTAATTCTCACAGCCCTATGACAGAGATGCAATGACTGTCTTTACGGTGGATGTAGAGATGGGAGGACACCATGTGCATAAAGAAGCAGACAAAGGACTTCACGGAATTCAATATTCCAGCATATGTGCAGCACTCACATGTCGGAAGCAGTCACTCTGAACAACAGAATGAAATGGATCCTGGGCATAGCAGTCACGACAAGCATTACTGGCCCTCTACATTTGTGACCCCAGCATGGCATCCTCAGGGCTGAGATATTTTAAGGTTCCCAAATGGGATTCTGGACTAGATCTGTCAAGTCTATTCCAAGCTCTAACCTGACATTTTAGGTAGGTTCATTAAATGTATCTAAATAGTTTGGGGCTTTTTTTGGAGACAAGGTCTCACTATGTATTTTAAGCTGGCCTTGAACTTACAGTCTAGTCTCAAACCTGTAGTGATCTTCAACCTCAGCCTCCTGAGAGTGGAGACTACAGATGTGTGTCACCATGCCTGACACTGCTTTCTTTGGTTGAAAAAATACACAGTGCACTGCAAGGCACTTAGAAGTCAAAGTGTGGTGGCCCCTGAAGGACAACAGGCATGGGGGGGGGCCTCCAACTCCCTACCAGGTGCTGCCATAATTCAGTTTTCCAAATGCCAGGTTTAGTCAGTCCATTGGCCAAGGGTGGTCCAGGCAGCAGTGGCTCCAGCACGGCAGGGGCTAGAGTGACAGGGACCTCGCTGGGGTAGAAAATGAAGAACATGAACGCCAGCTGAAAAGCAGGGGACTCTGCAGGCAGCACAAAGGCAGCGAGGGTAGGTACTGGGCCTGGGCTGAACTAACCCAAAGGATGGGGTCTGGGCAAACCACAGTGGTCCAGGGGAGAAAAAGGACCCATGCAGGTCTCTAGAAGCGTGCCTTGGACGCTTGGCTAGAAGCCCTTTCTCTGGTTTTTAGAGAGTGACTAGCAACTCACTGGGGGACAAACTGGTCACCTCTTTCCTGATTACAGTGTCAACCCAGCAAGCACAAAGGTGCCGGTCATGGATGTACAAAGGAGCAAGCATGGGGGGGGGGAGAAAGGCCTGGAGGCCAGAGGCGAGGGATGCTGCCACAGGGCACTCACGCTCCAGGCACAGCCTGCCTATATGTAGAGGGCAGAAGAGAGATTAAAGGCTGCAGCCGGTAGGGAGCACAGCCTGGGCAAGGCAGAGGAGGAAGGTAACACTGTGTGCTGAAGGGACATGGGATTCCGGAGGTGGCCTGGGCAGGGCAAAGTCCCCAATGCCTTTAGGGAAGCCAAATATCCTCAAGGCAGCACATAGGCACTTGGTGGCCAGTGCCACCTGCCAGGAGTCAAATCATCAGCACATGTCCAAGATCAAGGGCATGGCCAGCAAAGTGCCTTTTCTGTGAGGAGACTGAAGAATCTGGGTTTTGGGGCCGGGGAGTTAGCTCAGTGGTTCCGGCGCCTGTCTTGCAAGCACAAGGACCAGGGTTTGATCCCCAGTAACCACATAACAATACTGGGCGTGGAGACTCACCCCAGCAGCAATCATTACCACATCCCACAGTGCCGGCCGTGGTGGCTCATGCCTGTAATCCCAGCACTCGGGAGGCAGAGGCAGGAGGATTGCTGTGATGTGAGTTTGATGCTGAGCTCAGGGCCAGCCTGAACTACAAAGCGAGACCCTGTCTCAAAAAAACCTTAAAAAAAAACAAGAAGAATCTGGGTTTTTATGTTAAGTCGCTGTTTTGGATACAGAAACCACATCCAGACTCAACATTTTGGGCAGGAGTTGGGTAAGTGCTAGAGATAAGGCAGGATGGAGGACTGCCTCCCCAGAGGAGTTCTCCACTAGAACCTGGTCTGTCCTGCAGGACATGCTAAGGCTGGAGGCCACGCTGTTCACACCCTGCACAGCAGGAGCCACATTTTTCTCATGCAAAGCACTCAGGAATCAGCTTCTAGCTCCTTCCAACCCTACCCTCTGCCCCCAGAGGGCAGCCAACTCAGTGGTGGGTGCTTGTCTAGCCCCATGGTAGGGTCTTTCTGTTTCTTCTTCCACCAGCCCAATGGCAGGTCATTCTGCAGGTGTGACAACCTGGCCACCTACTGGAAGTTACAGGCGTGAGGTGTGTCTTTGATGACATACTGTTGGGCATAGGTCCTAGCTCTGCGACCTTCTAGGCATGTGGTGTAAAAGCAGCACAAACTCAAGTGTCCAATTGAGCTGTCTTGTGAATTAACTAACATCTTTTATGGCAGTGCCTGGCACTATTACCTGGAAAGGGCCCAACAGGAAGTATTTTTGGCCTCATGGGCCATATGGTTCCTGACACAACTCATTAACCCTGCCATCGTAGCATGAAAACACCCGTATGCTACATGGATGTGAAGAGACATAGCTGTGTTCCAATAAAACTTTATTTACTATGGCAGACAGTGGGCCCGAATGCTCTGGCAAAGGGGATGCCTTCACAGATCTTCTTGGCACTCCCATGTTGGAAGATGGTGACTATTTTCTGTTTGTTTGACTTTCTTATGAGACTCATGAAGTCCCTAAGGGCACAGAGTATCTTCCTTTCCCAGAAAGTACTGCACAGCATCAAACAGTATGTAGTACAGAGATTTTCAAAACTGCCCAATTAGCAGTAGGGTAAGATTCTACCTTTAGATGCCCAGGGCTCAGGCAGGTAGCAGACACAGAGAGGGAAGCTGGGCTGGCGGTGCCACGTGGCAGTGGGAAGGCAGCTCCCGTCTGCAGGGCTCTTTCCATTTCTCTCCCACGGTGAGGGAATTACTCTCAGCAGATTCTGCTTTGGTGTTAACAGACTTCATTGATATTTTCAAGCATATACCACAATTAGATATGTATGAGAAATCTGCCAGTTTTTCAATGTTGGCAGTTAATTCCAACACTTAAAAAAAAACAAGACAATATGTGCCAAATTCAGCCATGAAGTCTTTATTTTGCAACCTCTGATATAGAGAATTCAACTTTTATATCCTCTATCACATATTTTTTAAATTAAAATTTTAAGCTTCTATCTTTAAAAATACTTAACTCTAGAGAAAAAGCTCTGCTTTCTCCCCAGTGCTGGGGATCAATCTGGCATATTACAGATACTGGGCAAGGGCTCTACCACTGACACCCCAGGCCCAGGGAAGCTCTGAGAATACCACGGATCCCTTACACCCGCACCTGAGCTTGGGCTTGTGCATGTGCACCTCTGGGTCCCAGTGCACACAGCACAATGGAATGCTGCTGAATCACTGAATAAATGCGAGGAGGAAAATAAGCAAAACAGTGAGCCAAATTCCTGTGAGCCAAAAGGTCAGGAAGGAATGGGTGCTGAAAACTGAGATGATCAAGGCAGCAGGAAGGAAGCGAAGAAACATACCAAGCCAGGTGTGTGGCTCACATCTGTATTCCTAGTACTTCAGAAGCAGAGGCAGGAGGATGAAGGCCAACCTGGGCTGCACAGTGAGTTCAATACCTGCCTAACTAAACAGTGACACATGTCTGGAAAAGAAAAACGGACAAAAAACCAGAATAAACAGACTCTAGGGCAGTGGTGGTAAACCTATGGGGCGCATGCTACAGCAGGCTGGTTATAATCACTGGAAGTTCTAGAAGGTTTGCCATCACTGTTCTAGGGCATACATATCAATTCTGTCTGCCAAATGTGTGTTCTGACTTACTTTCTTGTTAGCTTTAGCTTGGTTTATTTTAAATAGTAAGAGTAACAGACAAAGCACTAGGGGCCAGGTAAATATCACACAGAACAGAGACAGCAGGTGCACTGGCTTTCCGCAAAACCTTACTGATGCAACTGCTGTCTAAAAGGAGTTGGGATCACGGGGACAAATGTGGCTACATTTCAACTTGGTATCAATCCTTTGGGAAAGTGTGCCAAGCAAAGGAACAGTATAAACAGGGGAGATGTTGAATATTTGTTCTGAGGGGAGCAAAAGCAAATGAACAACTTTAAAATCCATTCTAATTATACTGATATGAACTGTTGTCTAATTATTATGTTCCCTATAACCTGAGTTTTTCTAAGCTACCTCACTAGGGAAAATTTGACTTTCATACAGATGGAACATTTTCATGGGCAGAGGACAACTGCATTTCCAATTACCTTTGCGTAAATAATAAATGTCAAACCCTGGGTTTTTTCTACACAAAGAATGAGCTAATTACAAAATTATTTGCTAGAGAGCTTCATCAGAAGTAACTCTGCCAGCAGCCTAAAGTCTATCCATTTTCAAATAACAATATCATCAGCTACTATGAGGAACACACTGTACATTAGCCAGGCTGATAATGACGTCCACAGACTATCTCATTTAGTCCACAAACAAGGCAGGCTTCATTCCCTCATTTCACTGAGGCTCCCAAAGGTCAAAGTACACAGTTGAGATTCAAGTTCAGGGCTACACAGCACCCCCAAGCCTAACAGCATTACACGCCCTCCATCACCTGCCCAGAGCCAAAAACCAGCAGGCTTCAAAAATGTGAAAGTTAGGATACTCTGCAGAATGAGCCCAACTACAGTCCAGTGTGGGGACACCTGTTAGACATTCAAGCTGAAGTGAGTTTAGGAAATAAACGCTGTCCTAATAAGGACAAGCTCGGTTCATCTACTTGGCTAGAATCAAGAGATATATGTATACTTGTAAGAACTAATCAAGAGATATATATGCTTAATCATAAACATATATAATCACTTAATCAGGAAATATATATGCTGGTAAGAACTATGTATAAATCAAAATTTTAAACATTGGAATGGAAACAGGATTCTTTGAAGATTCAATGTAATATTAGGGAAATATTTTCTTAGAATAAATGTTTCTGTTCTGAAAATGGACAGATTCCTCCATAGGGTTATAATACCATTCTAAGAGTATAGAAAAAGCCAGGCATGCTGGCATACTCGGTAATCTCAGAACTCTGCCAGAGTGACGCAGGTAGCTTATGAGTTTCAGACCAGCCTGGGAAATGCAGCAACCTAGCAAGACTCAGTCTCAAAATTAAACAAATAAAATAGGACTGTGGATACAGCTCAGCACGAAGACCCTGGGTTTGATGCTCAGTATGGGTGGGGGGAGTGATAAATAACTTTCCAAAATGATCAGTAGTCAAGGTGTCCCAAACATGTGTTCCACAGATGCTAGGAGGAGGAACATTTATAAAGACAGCCGAACCTCATTATAATCGAAGTTTTTCCTGTGTTGACATTTGTACTGCTGAGGCAAACCGCAGGTCAGTAAATGCACTTGTAGCCCAAACTGAGGCAGTAGCTATTACATCACAGACAGCAGAACCAGCAAACAATTCATTTTCAATTTAGAACATCCCGATCAAACAGTAAATAATAATTTTATTAAATTTCAGCCCATTTATACTCATCTTTTAAATACTGTAACATATGAGAAAATAGAATTTACACATAAAGCACTTCTGCTGGAAGCCAAAAACAACAGTTGATCCTAAAACACACTTGCACAATTACTTGAGTTGCCAAATGAACAAGCCACATTTTGTACAAAATGCCGTTTTTATTTGAATGAACAAATTTAGACAAATTATGGTTATTCAGACTTGGTTGGCATATATTTTCTCAAATCTGAATGAAGCAAACTTGTGACTTCAAAGAAGCAACTGAGTTTGGTTTTTTTTGGTTTTTTTGTTTGTTTTTTTTTTGAGACAGGGTCTCACTTTGTAGTTCAGGCTGGCCCTGAGTTCAGCCTCAGACTCACATCACAGCAATCTTCCTGCCTCTGCCTCCCGAGTGCTGGGATTACAGGCGTGAGCCACCACTCCCGGCACTGTGGTATGTGGTACTGGTTGCTGCTGGGGTGAGTCTCCACGCTCAGATTTGTATGTGGTTACCGGGGATCAAACCCAGGTCCTTGTGCTTGCAAGACAGGCGCCGGAACCACTGAGCTAACTCCCCAGCCCGCAACTGAGTTATTTGTTGTCAGTATTACACTTAAGCTTTCAAATGAAAGCAAGTAGAAAAAATGTTTCTATTACCTTGAACTTCAATAGCTTTCCAATGCTTTAAGTCTCTTTGGCAGGGCAAAGGATGTAGCGCAGTGGTGCAGGGCCTGCCTGACAAGTGCAAGGTCCTGAGTTCTATTGCCAGTACCAAAAAAGTCTTTTTAAAAACTGAGATTGGTGGGAGTAGTGGTATTAACAAATGTGATCTTTCAGCATTGGATAATAACATTTCCAGTGTCATCACCTGAAAGATGTGTATAACTTACAGAACATTTCAAAATGAGGCTAATGGATTTTAAAGTTGACAGTATAAAAGTTCATTAATATGGTTTTATATCCCATGTGGGGGCTCACTTTTAAGAAACTGTCACTTGGGAAGTTTTGCTACATCAAAAGAGAATCTACAATTAGTTGAAAAGGTAATTAAAATATTCCTCTTGCTCCACTTGTGCAGTGGGATGAGGCTGGACATGGTATCCCAAAGAACATGACTATTATGGATGATTCCATAGAAATTAGAATCTTGTTGTTTTTCATTAAGTCAAACAGAATAGATTTGGTAACATATAAAATGAGGCCATTTTTCCTATTAATATTTTGGTGGTAATATAGTTGTTTTTAATTAAGATTATTATTATTTATGAGCTGGCCATGGTGGCACATACCTCTAATCCTAGCTACTTGGAAAGCTGAGGAAAAAAAAGTTTGATGCTGGGTCACAGTGAGACCCTATCTGAAAAAAAACCACACAAATGAACAAAGGGTTTGAGGACGGCCTGTTAACGTAGCAAGACCCTGTTTCATAATTTTTTTAAAAAATCAACAAACGGGCCGGGGATTTAGCTCAGTGGTTCCGGCACCTGTCTTGCAAGCACAAGGACCCGGGTTGATCCCCGGTGACCACATACCATACTGGGCGTGGAGACTCACGCCCAGCAACAATCAGTATCACACAGTGCCGGGCGTGGTGGCTCACGCCTGTAATCCCAGCATTCGGGAGGCAGAGGCAGGAGGATTGCTGTGATTGAGTCTGAGGCTGAACTCAGGTCTAGCCTGAACCACAAAGTGAGACCCTGTCTCAAAAAAAAAAAAGAAAAAAATCAACAACCAAAAAGGCTTGGAGATACATCTCAGAGCTTCCTGGGTTCAAACTCTAATACATCAAAAAACTATTTATATTCATAAGTAGTGAGTTGATTTTTTTTTTTTGAGACAGGGTCTTACTATGTAGGTCAGGCTGGCTTTGAACTCACTATATAGCCTAGGCTGGCCTCAAACTTATGGCAATTCTCCTGCCTCAGCCTCTGTGCTGAAATCACAGGTGTGTGCTACCACCAGGGTGGACTACTGTTCTTATTTTAAAATAAACTGACACACCTTATAAGATTTTTCTTTTGTTTGTTGTTTTTTGTGTTATTTTGTTTTGAGATAGGGTTTTGCTGTGTAGTTTAGGCTTACCATGAACTCTTTGTTCCCAGGCTGGCCTTGAACTTGTGATCTTCCTATCACAGTCTCTGGACAACTGGGATTACAGGTATGTGCCACCACACCCAGCTTAGCTTTAATTTCTAATATGATAAATACTAAAGATTTTATACACACACATATACTCTTGAGAGAAGAGCATAAAACTGTCTGGAGGCCTAAAATGTTTGGAAACTATTGTGCAGCAACATCACACTGACTTTTCCACAGGGTAAGCTAGGGAAAAACATTTTTTTATAGTACTTCAAAAGTACAAAAGGCAAAGGTACCTTTCAAGCACATGACAGAATGTTCAACTAAAAATACTTTTTGGCTGAGTGTGGTTGTGTATGCCTGTTATCCCAGCATGTGGGAGGCTGAGGCAGGAGGACTGTGTGTTTGAAGCCAGTCAGGGGTATAGTATGAGTTCAAGACCAGTCTGGACTACATAGTGAGACTCTGTCTCAAAACGCCAAAACCAACCAACCAAACAAAAACCTGTAGCTTTTTCTTTCTACACTACATTCAGTGGGTAGATAGCAAAAGAATGCAGTTCCCCAGAAGTGCAGGTCAGGGACGTAAGAATAACGATCTGAACTTGAGCACAGACCCGATTAAGTTCCTAGACACCAGTCTTTCCACGAGCACAGTGACTCCCTAAACGGTGACTCCATGGCCTACCCTTTCCTTCACAGTGACTGGCTGCCATAACTTTCTGAAGTGTCCCAAGAAGCAATTGGCAGGAGCTAAGCGAGCAAGTTCCTCTCCAAATGGATTTCTCCTCACAGTCCGGGTCCAGCCTGCGCAATTTGCCTCTGGAGACATCTGCACTGGCAACATCTGGGATACAAGGCCCCTGAAAACCTTTCTAATCCGAGACTCCACGGTTCAGCTCCAGCAACAGTGTCTGAGCTCCTCACTCACTCTGCCACAAGCTGGCTGTTTGACTCTGGGCAAATTCCTTCTCTTTTTCTCAATCCCTCATGTGTAGCATAGGATTCACACTACCTTCAAATAGCAGTTATGAGCCCTGCCAGACAGCACTTAAAGAGCTCCTGGCACTGAACAATACTCTGCTAACGTGGACTCATCCAGACCACAGGAAAGAAAGGGCGTTTTCCTGGGTCTCCCCAACTCCCCTTACCAACCTCCTTTTAGCAGCTGACCAATGCACTCCCCAGGATCTCGCTCAGCTCCACACCAATTTCCCGAGCCGACAGTTCCACCGCCCAAGACATGCAAAACCCTCTTCGGACCACCACTCGCCTTCCCTGTCATAAATCCCTTCACAGAGCCCCGGGCCAGCACCGAGTTCCTACAAGACCACAGACTGGAACCGTGGAGGAACCACTGATCGCTGCCCTGCCTCTCTCCTCGCCATCGCGGACCACTCAGCTTCTCTTTCCCTCAGGTTGGAGCCCATCTAAGGACAGGCAGTGGTGGACCAGAGGGGGTCTATGAACTAGTATTCCACCCAGAGACCACTCAAAGAGAAAACCGACTAACCGCCCGACCTCCCGGAGGGGCCCACTGACACTCACCATCCATACCTAGAGGCGGCGGTTCCGGTTGCTCAAACCGGAAGTTGCCCCTATACTGTTTGCAGTTCCCCTGGTTACTGTAGGGTTCCGAACCAATCGCGGTAGACCTCTAGTCACTGAGCCCGCCCCCAATGGTGTGACGACACGTCGGCGCGCTGGAACTCTGCGGATCTCCGGGTGCAGCCCGCCTCCCTTGGGCCGCCACGCTCTGCGCAGGCGCGTTGAGCAAGGGCTCCTTGCAGCTTGGTGCGCAGGCGCCCGGGGCGCTGCTAACAGTAGAAGCAATGGACGCGCTGGAGTCGTTGTTGGACGAAGTGGCCTTGGAGGGGCTTGATGGCTTGTGTTTGCCCGCTCTGTGGAGCCGTCTGGAGTCCCGAGTGCCTCCCTTTCCGCTGTTGTTGGAGCCCTACACGCAGGAGTTTTTGTGGCGGGCTCTTGCCACGCATCCGGCCATCAGCTTCTATGAGGAGCCTCGGGAGCGCCCCGACCTCCAGCTACAAGACCGGTCAGCGGCCAAGCCCGGGGCCCAGGGTCTCAGGAAGCTGGGAGGGAGCGGGAAAGAGGAAAGCCGAGCAATGATCGGGGATCCGAAGGCAGAGGGGGCGCGAGTGAGGCTGATTTGGGGTCTTTCTGGTCTGGCAGGGCCCAGGGGTGAAGTTGTATGCGCGTGTGGGGGGGCAGTCTGACGGTGCCTCTTTGTGTCTATGTGTGCAGGCCGGTGGTGGCGAGTCGGACGGGGACGGGGGTGGTACTCTTCGGGTTTCAAAGAGTATTCCCTTGAAAGTGGAGGGTAGTTTGGAGTAGGAAGGCAGTACAGATCAGGCCTGGCGACAGTTGAGTTCCACAAACCTTCACGGAGCGCTCATTTCGCGTCAGACTGGAGAGCTAGAGCAACTTGAGATCGGCATGGCAGCGAGCTTAGCAAAAATGCTAACAGCCTGTAACTGCGAACTTACTGTGAGCCAGGTGCCCTTCCAAGGCCTTGAGTGCTTCAGGATTGATCTCATGATCCTCACAGTGACCCTGCGAAGTAGGTGCTGTTATCTTCCAAATTTTAAAGGAGGAAACTGAGTCACACAGTCATAAGAAACCTGCCCAACCAGCGATTTAGCTTAGTGGTTCCCTGGCGTCTGCCTGACAAGTGCAAGGTCCGGAGTTAGATCCCGGGTATCATTCACCACAATGCCGCTGGTGGTGACTCACGCCTGTAAGCCCAGCACTGATAACCACATATCACAATGCGGGGCGTGGTGGCAACCACATACCACCATTCAGGGCGTGTTGACTCACGCCCATCAGCAACCAGTACCACACACCACAGTGCTGAGACTGGTGGCTCACGCCTGTAATCCCAGCACTCAGGAGGCAGAGGCAGGAGGATTGTGGGAGTTCAAGGCCAGCCCCTCAAAAAGAAACCTGCCCAAGTGCATAGTGCTGAGTGAATAATACTGATTTGAACCCTGGCTGTCTGTCTCCAGAATCTGCTCTTTGGCCACATTGTGCAGGTCTGGCGAGGTTCCCAGACATAATCATGGGGAAGACAAGGGTTCAAGTTGCATTTAGACCTTCAGTTGGCAGAACACTCTGGACAGAAAATGATAAGTATGTAACTGGATGGGAGAGAAATTAAGTTTGGTCAAAATGGAGAATTGTAAGTAGAGAATAAGGACCAATAGTTGACACTTGTATATGTTTATTATGATCTGGGACCGTTCTAGGACCTTTAGATGTAGCAAGTTGTTTAACTTTTTACAACCTGGGAACGAAGGTTTTGTTGTCTCCATTTTTCTGAAGAGAAAATTAAAGCACAGTTTACATGAGTTGCTCAAAGTCAGAGTGGCAAGAACAGATTTCAGAATTTGAATCCAGAGAACGCTCTTTCTATTCCCACTCTGCCTGTAGACAAATTAACAATCACTTAATCCACTTAAAAGAGTTTTTCACGGTCCTGGGATTTAGCTCAGTGGTTCCGGCACCTGCCTTGCGAGTGCAAGGGCCAGATTCGATTCCTGGTAACCACATACAACAGAGCCGGGTGTGGTGACTCATGCTGATCAGCAATCAGTACCACATGGCACAGTGCTGGGCATGGTGGCTCACACCTGTACTCCCAGTACTTGCGAGGCAGAGGCAGGAGTATTACTGTAAATTTGAGGCTCAACTGGACTGGACTATATTGTGAGCTCAGGGCCAGCCTGAACTACAAAAGTGAGACCCTGTGTCAAAAAAAAAAAAAAAAAAGAGAGATTTTCCTTTATGCAAAGGCAGTAGGGAGCCACTAAAGGAGAGTCAGACTTTTTTCTTTTAGGTTTTTTTTTTTTTTTTTTTGAGACAGGGTCTCACTTTGTGGTTCAGGCTGGCCCTGAGCTCAGCCTCTAACTCACATCACAGCAATCCTCCTGCCTCTGCCTCCCAAGTGCTGGGATTATAGGCGTGAGCCACCATGCCCGGCACTGTGGTACGTGGTACTGGTTGCTGCTGGGCCTGAGTCTCCACACCCAGCATTGTATGTGGTTACTGGGGGATCGAACCCAGGTCCTTGTGCTTGCAAGACAGGCGCCGGAACCACTGAGCTAACTCCCCGGCCCATAAAGGAGAGTCAGACTAAGGGCAGAGAGAGGCTTAGAGATTTATACTGGTCTGGTCACAACCAGTGGTAGACTGGTGCAGCACTGGGGCTGCAGGTAGGAAGAGGAAAACATGGCATCAAGGCATGAGAGGCAGAAGAGAGGGAATTTGGAGACGAGTGCATGTGGATTGCAGGGAATGTAGGACTCACCTCTCTACCTCCCTTTCCTGTCGGGGCCTCTGCTGAGTATTTACCCCCTTTACCGAGGTCGGGACCCCACAGGGAGCAGCAGCACCTGTGGTTGAGTCTGGCAGAGGTGGGGAGAGTGCTGAAAGTGCTTTGAGACACAGTTTGAGGTTCCATTGGCTGTCCATGAAAAGGTTCTGTTGGTAAACATTTGGCTTGTGGGAGTGGAAGTAGGCCAGAGGGAGGGGCCGAGGTAGACCTCTGAGTCATCCCAGAGATGGTAATAAAAGCTGTTGGCTAAACGAGGGAATGCATCGTGATTGGAGGCTTTCAGACATAACTCTGAGCTGCACCTACCTTTCAAGTTTGGGTGAAGGCTGCAGAAATGTCAAAAGGCCAGACGTGGTGGCTCAGGCCTGCAATCTCAGCACTTGGGAGGCACAGGCAGGAGAATTGCTGTGAGTTCAAGGCTCACCTGGGCTATACAGTGAGCTCAGGGCCAGCCTGAACTACAAAGTGAGACCCTGTCTCAAAAAAAAGAAGGTTAGAGGAAGAAACTTAGGTCAAAGACCTCTTAATGGTTGATGCGCAACAGCAAGGATGTGTCACATGCAGGAGGGACTTGTGTGGAGGTGGGAGGGGCAGTCACACTGTTTGATGTGAGGAAGTGTGAGATACCTGATAGTGGGCCACACTGAGCTGCTGCTTGGGGGATGGGGAGCACTGACGATCAAAGGCGAGAGATGGAAGCGTGCAGCTGAAAAAACCCTAAAAATTGGCGAGAGGACTAGAGCAACAGCCACAGAGAGACGGAGAGATGACAGGTGAGATGACGAAAGCCTTGACTCAGGCAGTCCAGACCTGGTGGCCTGCAGACCAGCTGCCTGACTCGAAGGAAACCAGAAGCCTGACTCTTTGCAGGTGAGGGGATTCTGATCCACACCCCAGCTTCTGCCGCTTCTGAGGTCGTGTGGGATCCTGTGTTCTGTGGGACCGAGAGCCAGGAACCTGTTTGTCCAGACTGTCCGCATTTGAGGCGTAGAAAAGCGGAGCAATCTCCCCTCCTCCTTCATCTCTAGTGGAGGTTGGAGAGAAAAGCCCAGATACGCCAGCGATATGTTATCTTTAAAGCTGAGCTGGGGCTTGGTATTTGTGCTTTTCCCTTCAGGTATGAAGAAATTGACTTGGAAACTGGAATTCTGGAGTCCCGGCGGGACCCGGTCTCTCTGGAGGATGTCTACCCCATTCATATGATCTTAGAGAATAAGGACGGCATCCAGGGCTCCTGCCAGTTCTTTAAGGAGAGGAAAAACATCACAAATAACATCAGGACCAAGTCTTTGCAGCCTCGTTGCACGATGCTGGAGGCATTTGACAGGTGACTGATTTGCACCCTCAGAACTGCCAGGGAATCCGGGCTCTGAGGTCGGGCATGGCCAGAGCGGAGAGTGCACAGCGTTCCGGAGGGTTGAGTTTACCAGCCCTGCACTAGGCATTGAGCCATACCCTGGCCTTCTTTACTCTGCTGCTGGGGAGCTGGTGACAGTCAGGGCCTTGTCTTTCCCTTTGCTTTGTGGACAAAGTCCTAGCCAACATTTACATGGGACCTTTGCTTCTTCCTTCCTAGCAGCTGTGCCCAGCTGTGCCTCGATGAGTTCTCAGGCCGGGCCCCACTTTCTCAGGTGGCCAACGCAAATGGTTATTTTTCTCATCTGCCTCTGCTGTTCAGGCCAGAGAAGTTGCCGGTGTGAACCTTCCTAACACCTCCTCCGTCCTCCGCTGGCGCCCTGTCCGCGTGTCCTTCTGCTCCTTTCTCTTCTTGGGGGCCCTGCTGGGCTGGGTCTGGATGCTTCTCTTCTTTTCTTCCTCCTATGAGTTCTGTGCATCCGTGAAAACTTGTCTAGGCGAATTTAGGGGTATCGTGAACTTCTCAGGAGAAACAGAAAATGATGATTTTGAAAGCTTCTGCTGTCGCATTTCTGTGTAGCCAGTTGAACACATTTCTGCTTATGGTTGTTTCTGACTCACAGATGGGGCAAGAGGCTGATCATTGTCGCCTCCCAAGACTTGCGCTACCGGGCCCTGATCGGCGCGGAGGGGGACCCTGACCTGAAGCTGCCCGACTTCTCCTACTGCATCTTGGAACGACTGGGCCGGTCCAGGTGGCAAGGGGAGCTGCAGCGAGACCTGCACACCACCGCTTTCAAGTACGGGAGGACGTGCTTCCCTCTTTCCAGTGCTGGGCTCGCTGCTGTGTGTCATGCAGCCCACAGGCGTGGCTTTCTGTGGGGAGGTCGAGGTCTCACCATGACTGTTCTTTGAGGTCGGCTTGATGTGTGTGTGTGTAGGGGTGTCTGTGATGTTTGTGTCCAAGTGAACAACCTGTTGGGGCGGCAAATGATACAGCCCACACTCCTGTTGTGCCACAGGGTTGACGCCGGAAAGCTTCACTACCACCGGAAGATCTTGAACAAAAACGGGCTCATTACGATGCAGTCACATGTGATCCGATTGCCCACGGGGGCCCAGCAGCACTCAATCCTCCTGCTCCTGAACCGGTTCCACGTGGACAGGTGTGGTTTGCAGAGAACAGAGCTTGGTTACTTTTATACGCAGCCATGCCTGTTGTGCTTTTAAGAACCTTAATGCTCAGTCAGGACATAACTATCTTTTAAAAAAAAGGTGTTTCTGCTGCAAATATGTCCTGCTCATTTAGAACATGTGGAAATTATACAGAAAAGAAGAGAAAAAAAATACCCAGAACTCTGTTGTCCAGTAATGGACACTTACCATTCTGTTGAAATTCAGGGCAAAAGATGGAAAAGTAAAAGTAAGTCCAGGTAATTTGGTAGGTGGCAAAGTTGGGCTTGAATTGTGTTGCCTTGACATTGGGTGCTTTGAAACGTGCAGCCCCCATCACCGCACGTGGAGGCAGTAGTGAGGTCCTACTAAGTGATCAGGTGATAAAACTATTAGGTACTTAGAGATACCACTTCATTACCACTTTAGAATCAAGTTTGTGACCTTGGACAGGTGACCTAATGGTTCTCAGCCACACTTGCCAGGTATTGAGGGTGGGAGTTGGGCTGGATAACATGGAGACCTGAGGCGGAGGTTCCGCAATCTGCTGTCGTGCTATTTCAGTCTCCCTATGTCCTCTTTATACAACAGGTGATGCTTTGCAGTAGGCTTGGCAAAATGACCTGGCCGGTGTTTCTTGCAGGAGGAGCAAGTACGACATCCTCATGGAGAAGCTCTCGGGGATGCTGACCACCCGGAGTAACCGGATCGAGACTCTGGGCAAGCTGCGGGAGGAGCTGGTGAGCATGAGAGGCCTTCCTGGGTGCTGGGCTGGGTTCAGTCCCACAGGCTGCCTGGAGGCCTTCGTCACACGTGGAGTAAGGGATTGCCACCCAAAGCCCGTCATGGGCTTGCAAGGGGGCTTTCCCCTTACTCTACACAAGGAAGAAATTCTCAGTCCCAGGGTGCTATCACAGTGCATGTGGGAGTGTGGAGCTCGGCATTAGCTTGGCTTTCGTAATTAAACTTGTAATTTTGTCCCAGTGACTTTACACCAAAATGACAGTATGGTTGTGCTGAGGAGGACGAGAGGTAACAGAGTGAAAAAAAGTTCTTTTGTGGGGCTGGGGAGTTAGCTCAGTGGTTCCGGTGCCTGTCTTGGAAGCGCAAGGGCCCGGATTCGATTCCCTGGTAACCACATAACAGTACTGGGTGTGGAGACCCACACCCAGCAGCAACCAGTACCACATACCACAGTGCCGGGCGTGGTGGCTCACGCCTGTCATCCCAGCACTCGGGAGGCAGAGGCAGGAGGATTGTGATGTGAGTTTGAGGCTGAGCTCAGGGCCAGCCTGAACCACAAAAGCGAGACCCTGTCTCAAAAAAACCTAAAAAAAAAAAATAAAAAGTTATTTTGTTTTTTTTCATGTGTGTCTTGATATTTTTGGCTTTTTGAGACAGGATCTCACTGTACAGTTCAGGCTGGCCTTGAACTCAGTGTGTAATGCAGGCTGGCCTTGGACTTGCCGGAGCCTCTTGCCTCAGCCTCCCAGGCCTTGGGATTTCAGGCGTGTACCACCACGCCCAGCTGAAAAACAGTTCTTGACCTGCTTCCCCATGGGCCCAGAAGAGGAAGCAGGGGTAAATGAGCATAAGGGAAGAGAAGATGTGGAGTGATCACTGCCCCAGATGTTTCTCTGCGGAAGTCAGGGCAGGGCCAGTGTGAGAAACAGGAGGGAATCAAACTGTAACCTAAAATTTGAAGTCACGTTTTTGAGTACTAGTAATCAGCCCCCAAAAGAACAGTCTATAGTAGTGGTGGTGAACCTTTCAGAGCTTTCACTGATAACAGACAGCTGGCTGTGGCACGTGTGCCACAGGTTTGATCCCACTGGTCTATAGCCTGATTCTAGACACCAGGCTGTCCTGATGTGTCACCGTGTGCTGCATCAGTGGAGCTGGCGTTCCTGACTTTGTTGTCCCACGGGAGAGAGTATCTTCGCCTTGCTAGAGCTGTGTGCATACCCTCTTTTCAGAGGAGAGATTCCAGGCTAGAAGCTGTGGGAGACGTGGCCTGTGAAAAGTAAATTTGCTCTGGCTTCGTTTTAAGTTGAGATTTCATAAAGAAAGCGAGGCCTCCAGCTTCCCTTGAAAAGTCGGGCTCAGCAAGTGTGGGCTTGCATCGCTCACAAAAATAGTGAGCTGGAGCTAGTGGTGCATGGGCGGCCCCTACAGCCCTGCTCCGGCCTCCTCAGACACGAAGGCAGTCAGTGGCATTTGTCACCCCGCGCCTCCTGCTCCCTTGGGCAGGCGAGAGACTCAGGATCCAAATCTCTATCAGGAGTGGAAAATAAAAGGTGGACTGAGCAGACCTCTTAGGAGATCCCACTAAAACAGAAATTCCCACCTGCCTCCGGAGCACCTGTCTAGCTGCCTTGTTCCTCTGTGTTGCTGCCTGGCCCCTGCAGACTTTGGAAATTAGACCCTCTGGTCCACCAGGTCTCTTAGAGGTGGGGAGAGGGGGCAACTGTGGCTCAGGACTGTGGACTCAGTCCCTGTGGACTGTGTGCAGCCAGGCGTGACCGCTGTCTTGACACTTTCTCCCTTCTGTGCTCAGCACATAGCTGAGCGAGCGTCCACTGTGAGGCAGAGCTGTGCTCCACCGCAGGTAACAAAACCGCCCAAGGTGGTGCTCTCGGTCTGCCGGTCCGGCTCTGGGGCGGGGCCAGGCACCTGAACTGCAGAGGAGGAGCTGGGCCAGCTGAGAGGAGAGGAGGAAGGGAGGACAGCTCCCACGGAGACGTGGGTGTGTGGGCACCCCTGGGTTGTCTGTGGAGTAGCCTGGCAGGTCCTGGAGATGTGGCTGGGTTGGAAATCAGGTCAGATCAGGAAGTTGTCGAGTGACAGGCTGAGAAGAGGCGATTTGAACCCTGGATATTTAGCGCGAGAACCGCAGAACAGTTGGGTGTGTGTGTGGAGCAGCCCTGATGATAGCGACGTGCTTAGGAGGCCACGCACGCCTTGGCTGCTGGGTGGCTGTGAGAGCTTGAGTTGTTGAGAATCATTTGGAAGCAGAGCTAACAGGACGCGGGCAGGGGCTGAGGGAGGATGTAGATGGGGATGAGGAAGCACGAAAGATGGAGCTCATGTTCTGGGGCTGAGTGGCTGCTGCTCATGGAGGTGACGTGGAGCGTAAACCAGCTCTGTGAGGTGGAGGGCCTGTCGGTCTGCCCACACTGGACCCCACTGCGCAGTACCTGGCCCACAGCAGTTTTGAATTTGTGAATGCTTAAATAAAACACCGAGTGCAGAAAGAAGAAGTTTGGGTGTGGGAAGACATGTGACAAATCTGGTTTTCAGGTTTACAAAGTGTGAGGATCTCTGGAGATGCTTCCCCGGTGATACCTGATCGGCAGCCGCAGTAGGGCTCGGGGAGAGCAGACTAGCCTGGACACCATGAATGTGCAAGGTGGGGAGACTAGGTGCTGCTTCTGTTTTTCCGTTTTGCTGGGTGGATGTTGTGAGTCTTGATGGCAGCCCCCAAACGTGGGTTTGGTGCCATGTGCCGCGAGGGCTAGTATGACAGCTGGATCAGCGTAGATGGTTTGTACACACTGGCCCCTGTGCCTGCGCCGTGTGGATTTACCTGGAGTTTTGGATAGCTGGGTACTATGGTGCTGGCTGCAAAGAGCGCTGGCTGGCTGAGAGTTGATCACAGAGGTGTGGCAGTGATGGCTCAGGACGTTGGTGTCCTCTCTAGCAGCATGTGGTCGTGAGGGACATGGCAGGGAACTAAGAGCAAGGGTGGCTGGCCTCGCTCCTTGAGCAGTTGCAAAACCGCATGCGGCAGCAGCCAGGACGGCTGTGAGCGAGCCACAGGGGTTGCTGGCGGAGCAGATCTGAGGTGTTCACTCTCCTTTTCAGGACCATCGGAGAAAAGCGGCACCAAATGGTGCTACTGGTGCCTGGCCTTTGGCTTTATCACCCAAGGGTCTGACAGTGTGTAAGGCCCACGGCACCCTGGTGACCATGTTCCTCGCCACCAGAAGTGCTGGGCCTTGATAGACAGGCTGTTGCCTTGAGGAGCTGTGTTCTTCACATTGGTTGGCAGTTCTTAGCTTTTCAAGAGAAGCGAGTCTGGCTTTGTGTTAAATATGAAAGGTCTTAGTTTTCAGTGTTGGCAGATAAATTATTTTTTAGAAGATTCATTTTATAGATTAAAAGGCATGGCCTGCACGGGAGGCTGCCTATGAGTGACCGCAGCGAGGAAGCACATAGGGCCTTTGTGCCGCAGCCGCTGCAGAAGTGTGTGCGGTGGGACGGACGAGCTCCTCTTTGGACCACATTTTAAATAATCCTATTAAAATACGTTTTGGAGGCCAGATGTTGCGCCCAGAACCTTCGCCCAGAGTTACACCCCCAGCTCCCCACTTTTGAGACAGGCCCTGGCTAAGCTGCTGCGTTGCCCAGGCTGAGCTCCTTGTCATGCCTCGGCCTCCTAGAGTGTTTGGATTGTGATGTGCACCACTGTGCCTGGAAAAACTTTTCATTTTGTTTGTATACACCACAGTGCTGGGCATGGTGGCTCACGCCTGTAATCCCAGTAGACTGGAGGCAGAAGCATGAGGACTGCTGTGAGTTCGAGGCTCAGCTGGGCTACATAGTGAGCACAGGGCCAGCCTGAACTGTAAAGCAACTCTCTGCCTCAAAAACAAAACAAAACAAAACAAAAAAAACCCCAAAAGCTCTCACTTGGTTAAAAAGTTCAAAACAGTATGAAAAGGTGTCACATGAAAAATCTCCTCCTTCTCTTCTCTCACCTGCCTCATTCCTACCCTTCAGGTTTGCTCTAGCCAAATCTCTTTCCCTCTGGTGGAATCAAAATATGGAATCATTTCTTTACTGTTCTCAACCTTATTTTGTTTTCTTGACAACATAGCTGTATGATCTTCCCTCATTTAAAATAATCAGTAAATTCAATTAAAATAATTGGGTCCTGGGATCGCGTGTTTCCTGACTCGAGCCTCCAGCACTCGCTCAGCGGTAGCTGTACATTGTGTTTTGGCAGGGGCTGTGTGAGAGGACGTTTAAGCGTCTGTACCAGTACATGCTCAACGCGGGGCTGGCCAAGGTGATATCCCTTCCCTTACAAGAGATTCATCCTGAATGTGGACCTTGTAAGACCAAAAAAGGTAAAGGCAGACTCTGGGCTTCTGTACCCCGGGTGGGGGCTGCCAGGTCCCCGCTCCCTGTTGCCTTTCGGTGTGGCGATACTGTGTCCTCACTCAGTGTTTCACTGCCTGCTGCCTTCTTGGCTCTGGACCTTGTCCTAATGGTGCCCCAGCAAATGTCTGCTGAATTAAGGTAGCTCCTGCTCCCAGCAGGTGGCTCAGTGTGGGTGTACCCTGACGTCTGGACTCAGGGTGTCAGGAAGCAGGTCGGCCTTTCCTCCCGACCCAGCTGCTCTGCATTCTTCAGCCTTTTGAAAATACAGCCAGGTGTCACTTAACAAGGGGGCTGCACTTTGAGAGATGCGTCACTGGAGATTCCATTGTAATGTGAGAGTGATGGCGTCGCTGACACCGGCCTCCGTGGTGTCGGTCAGTCGGCCATGTTGCCTCTGGATGTATCTGGGAGACGCACTAAGCACATGATGAGGTCTGAGGCTGCTGCTGGTGGAACAGGGCAGTTCATGTTAATGTTTTTATTTTTAGGGTTTTTTTTTTTTTTTGAGACAGGGTCTCACTTTGTAGTTCAGGCTGGCCCCGAGCTCGGCCTCAAACTTACATCACAGCAATCCTCCTGCCTCTGCCTCCTGAGTGCTGGGATGACAGGCGTGAGCCACCACGCCCGGCACTGTGGTATGTGGTACTGGTTGCTGCTGGGCCTGAGTCTCCACACCCAGTATAGTATAATATGTGGTTACCGGGGATTGAACCCAGGTCCTTGCACTTGTAAGACAGGTGCCAGAACCACTGAGCTAACTCCCGGACCCCAGTCTTTTTTTTTTTAATGAGTAAACGAATTATACTCTGAAAGTAACCGTAACATTTTAGCAAATACACTGTTCAGGCTGGCCCTGAGCTCACTATGTAGCCCAGTTGAGCCTCGAACTCAGCAGTCCTCATGCTTCTGCCTTCCGTGTACTGGGATTATAAGCATAAGCCAACAGACCCAGCACTGTGGTGTATACAAACAAAATGAAAAGTTTTTCCTAGCAATATAGTCTCTTATTGCCACCATCTTGTATCCAAGTCTCCGGTGCTGTCTGTTGATTTCCAGCCATTGTTTCATGGGTGGGAGTGGCTTCAGGATGATTCGAAGGAGCATGTGATCTAGGTCCCTCACGCACAGTTTATAGTAAGATTCACAAGCATGTAGGAGTCTTAACGTCATTGTTGATGTGATAGGAAGTGGGATTCAGGCGGAAATGTGAGTGATGGGGTCAGCTGTAAACAGATGAAGCTTTGCTCTCTTGCCCACCTGCCACTCACTCTTATTGCTACCTAGCTCCCAACAGGCCAAGGATGTATCAAGTGGCCTGTGGCCTAGAGGCTGGGGACTCCTGCTGTATGAGACTCCACGCTGTACTTCCCCATGGGATGCCGAGGCTCATTTGTGCCGGCATCGCCACAAGTGCGTGGTCCTGCAGCACACGTCTCCTAGGTGACAGTGACTTTAGACTCTCAGGACCATATGACAAGCATCATTGACCAGAACATCATTAGCCGCACACAGCTGTGCTCCTTTGTGCTGCGCGATCTCATCAGCCCTGTGAGGGAAGGGTTTTGTCACTTAGGCTTGTGAGAGACTTAAAGTGAAGAGACGTTAAGTAACTTACTTGAGGGTAAGCAGCGCTGCACCGTAGACGTAGGGCTTGAACCTTCTGAGAAGCTTAAATTAAGGACAACAGACTATTAAACTTTAAGACTTTAGTCTTTTTTTTTTTTTTTTTTTCGGTACTGAGGATTGAACTTAAGACCTTGTGCTTGCCAGGTAGTCACGGTGCCACTGAACTACATCTCCGGACTCATTTGTCCTTTTTTTCCCTATTCATGATTTCTGCGCTGTGCTCTTTACCTCTTCTAATTAACCAGAATCATTTTAAAAGCCAAGAGTCAGAGCTTAAATAAAATGTAAGAGTCAGACTGGGTATATTCATCTGCACTCTTCCCAAATGCCACCATAAAGAAGATAAGGACTCTAAAGGGAATAAACCCGCAGATACAAAGGGAACCAGACAGGAATTAGATCCGGGAGCTATCAGCCATGTTTTGGCGCTTAAGGCAGACACACAGATGACATCTAACTCAGCCGGGCAGGAAAGCTAAATGCCTATGAGAAGCAACAGCCAGGAATTGACACTTCCGAATTTGAGGTAATCTAGGATATTCTGTATATCTCTTGGTCTATTTTATCGTTTGATGATGTTCATTTTCTACTAGCTTCCTAGACTCCTGTACTTAGACGGGTTGCACAGGCAAGTACCAAGGGCAAGAATTCTTAGATGTTCTCACGTTGGAGCCCAGCCAGATCCCAGAGTCCCACATGCTGGACGAGGGATCAGCTCTGAGCTCCACCCCTCCATTGCTCTTAGAGCCATCTAACATGTGGGTTCCCTGAGCTGTTTGGTTTCTGGGACACTGACAATCAGATTTATAGTCTCCAGACCAGGTGCTGGAGGCATTTTTTCTGGAGAAACTGACAAGTCCGAGAGAAGGATCCTCCAGGTGGTGAAATGTGGAGATTCCTCAAGAAAACAGTGATCTCTGCCAGCTCACCTTAATTGGAGACCAAATGTTGGCACCTTCCCCGTTCATTGCCATAAGGCTTTGGGTGGCATCTTACTCCCTCGCCAAGTATCTGAGGAAAAACTGATATTAACAGAAGCAAACAAACAGGACAAACCAGCTGAGAATAAAAGAAAACTTAAAATAATCTTCAGAAAAGAGAAGATTTTTATGTCAGGAAACTGGAGCAAGAAGGTATGAAGAAGAAACATGCAGAAAATAAAAGAGCATCCTTGGGAATACAAGAAATGTGACTATTGCAGTTGACAACCTAATGGAAGGGGAGATCGTGAAAGAGAGGTAAAAAAAAAAATCCCCAGAAAGAACAAAACCTCAAGAGATGGAAAATGAGAACTCCAGATTGAAAATAAGTGAGCTTAATAGGTCCAGCATCCATATCATAGGGGTTCTAGACTATGTTGGTCACTTTCCTTCACTGTAACAAAATACCTAAACTAATCAGCTTTTAAAAAGGAAATGTTGGGGGCCAGGGATATAGCTTAGCAGCTCAGTGCCTGCTTGGCAAGCGGGAGGCCCCAAGTTCAATTCCCAGTAGCAAAAATAAATAAGTAAATAGGAAATGTTTGGAGGGAATTGGGGGCAAAAAGAATCCAAATGTATTATGTATAGGTACGGATTTCTATGGTGAATATGATAATTACCTATGTAGAAAGTATACCGTTAAAATTAAGTAAGTAGGAAATGTTTGTGTCAGCCCAGCTGTGGCGGTCTCATTCATGGTGACTCTAAGGCTTGCTGTCTGTCGTGAACCAGCATGGTGGGTGTTTGTAACAGAGGCCGGCTGCTCACCTTATGACAACCAGGAAGCAGAGAAAATGTGACTGGGGGCTCATGTCTCCCTGAGGGACGCATCCCCAGTGAGCTCACTGTTTCCCAGAAGGCCCTCTGACCTAAGCTTTTGGCACCATAAGCTGGTGACCAAGCCTTTAAATGTAGGCTTTTGGGGAGCACTTTCAAGCTATGGGTTTGAGGGGAGGAGATGAGGACCTAGAAATCTAGGAGCAAGAGTAGGAGATTATCAAAAATGATATGAGGAATTTTGCCAGATCTGAAGAACATTAAGTCTCCAGCGAAGGGGCCTCTTGGGTATGTAGCATGATGAGCATAAATCCACAGTAAGATCCAGCTGGCTAAAACTTCAGAAATCTAGGAACAAAGAGACCAGAGAAGAGACAGCAGACTTATAGCGGCTGACGCGAGAGGAAAGCCTTCAGGATTGTGAAGGAAGTGGACCTTCAGCATGGAGTACTATACTCGGCTTCAACTTGAGAACCAGGACCACTGTATAACTTTCACACGCGAGTGACCTCCTACCTCCTTTTAGGAAGCTATCACCAACTGACAGAATAAACCAACAGACAGGAAAGTATACGGTCAAGGAAGCAGAGGCAGATGAAGGAGAGGCTCATGGATGTGGAGCCCCAGTGCAGGAGGCAGAATCAGCCGCAGTCTGGATGGACGCAGGAGGGGAAGTCCGGGGGGACGGCAGTCCACACCAGTCTGTGTCCGTGGACCCCAGGACAGTGTCTGCTGAGAATCTGAGCATGAGTTAGTGACAGACACAGAAAACCAAACAAATGGTGAAAAAATGAACCTCCTAACTACAAGAAAGAAATGCTTAGGTCCTATGTACTTCATGGGTTTAGCAGCCAAACCAAGGAGGCCAGATGCATTAACAGCATGCCTTCATAGAGCAGGTGAGGGAGGGCGGACCCAGAGCGTCCCCGCAACACAGCCCTGCCCCGACTGGGCCGACAGCCAGGCCTGCTGAGAAAATCCCAGCTGCCAGCCTGGCCAAACTCTGCCTCCATTGTTTCCTGGCTTAGTTCACAAGACCCCAAAATCTAGAAGCCTCGTGCAGCAGCTGGCAACACAGACAGTCAGAGACCACGGGCATGCAGGAAGAAGCCAGCGGCGGGGAGACACAAGTCCTCCAGTACAGCCTCGTCTTTGAGTCCTGCTTCTTAACACTCTTCCGTGCTTAGTAAGCATGAGATTGGAGTAGGTGGTGTTGAGAGGAGGTGAGAAAGGGTTGCTGGGTCCTGTGGTGAGGAAGAAAATGTTCATGGCCTGAGGCGTCCCGGGGAGTGGAACTGTTGGGGAGTGCTTCGTGTTTGGCTGGAGTCGTAGGACCTGCATGCTTGAAGTTCTTGTGGCTTGTGGATCTATTAGTCGTTGTGTTTCCTGATCTGTTGGAAGAAAGGGATTAAATGTAAGCAAAGCAAGTAATTGTAGCTTTGAAATCGGGGAGCTGCGTGGGACCCTCAGCTCCCCAAAGAACCTTTCTTGCTGGGCAGCAGCCCTGGAAGAAGGCTGCCCGAGGTTGGAAGCTCCTGGAAAATGAAACCAACAGAAACTGAATGGACTTTTAAGGCAGCCCTGGGATGGATTACAGGCCACTTTCTGGCAGGGTGGTGTTGAGCCACCTCCCTGACCTGGCTACCCCTCCGTGGCCTGAACCAAGTGTCTGGGAGTGACACCAATGGCACCTGCGGCCTTGAGCAGGGCCACAGGCTGTGCCCGTGGGTCGGTCCATATTGTGTTCTGTTTGGTTCACAGTGTTTGTCTTCACTGAATACCCGGTGAATTTACAAATCAGGAATTTTTACCTAAGAAATCTGACTTCCAGCTTATGTGTTGAAAATAGAATCAGCACTTTGAAGTGCTTTTCTTCAATGACAGTTGGCTGCAGACAGGGGCTCCCTGCCCGTTCCCCAAGGGCGCCGCCTGCTGCTGCCTGACCCAAGCCTGCCTCCCTCTGGCCTGAGCTTGGCGTCTCCATCCACAGTGACTGGGCTTGGGCACCTGCAGTCTGAGGCAGAGAGGGCAGGGCTCAGCACAGTAGGGCTGCCCGTGGGTCCCTGTGCAGGCACCCAAGCTGATGGCAGCACATTTGAATTGTCTCACACGCACCTGTGCACGCGAGCCCACTTGGATCACAAGAGGCTCTCCTCATTTCCTCAGTGACCCCTCCCCCACAGTCTCACCCACCTTTCTGGTCTCAAACCCGCACTCGTCAGCAGTCCTCCCTCACCACCTCGGGGGTTCATCAGGGCAACTTTGTGGGTGCCGTGATGGGGGTGGCTGCGCCCTCTTCCGACTTTGTATTCTTAGTGCCTGTTCGGAGTGTTCCTGGACAGAGTAGGTGCTAAGTGAATGTTTAACAGATTTAATTTAATTAAGTGCCGTTTCAGTTATTTTCGTTGAGCGGGAGCAAGGGATAAGCACACAGTTCTCAGGGTTTTTTCTTTCTGCTGTGGGCTTTGTTGTTCCCATTTGCAAAATTAACATAAAACCTTCCCTCTGAGGCGTAACAGAACAGAGGACTTAAATAATAAATAAAGATGATGTATTATTTCATGTAAATTTACAGGTGTGCCTGGGTATGTATAAATTGTTTCTAAAATTCCTTAAACAAAGAGTTTGGGTTTAGCATATTTTACACACGTATTTCACTGCACCTAAGGCTGCAGGGATCTGTTTTACAAAAAGCGAAATAACCTTGGTAATAAAAACAGTCACCCTGAACTGCTCTGTTTTGCAAATTCGAATGACTTTCTTCAAGTGTTTACTAGTCATCCTGTGCTTATTAAATTTGTGTGGAGAGAAAAAAAAATGGTACAGAAAGGAAGGAGCTTGACAGTCCTTCCCAACACAGATGGGGTCACAGTTAGAAGCAGCTGAGTAAGACGTGCTCCCGGGGCTGACTCTGAGGCGGTGACCTGCTGGGTTTTCAGCACTGACGGGGGTGAAGGGGGTGGATGGAGCACCTGGACTTCCTGGTGTATGGTGTAGACTCTCCCACAGCTGTGGCCCTGAAGTGTGTGTGTGCGTGCGCGCGTGACACTAGGAGTTGAACTCAAGAGCCGCATGCAAGCTGGGCAAATGCTCAGACTGGCCCAGAACATGATCCTCTTCCCTTACCTCCCAGGTAGCTTGGATTACAGCCTTGTGACTCTTAAAAAGTAAACAGGTAGTACAAGACCTTAGGACACAAGAGGGTTATAGTTTAGGAATAAATTTAATAAGGGGAATGCAAAATGTATTCTCTGCAAACTGTAGCACATTGTCAGAAGACAAATATTTAAGATCTAAGTAAATGGAAAATCTCCTGTTCATGGATTGAAAAGTGTCACATTATTAAGACAATAGGTAATACTCCCCAAACTGACCCAGCTGATTTCTTTTTGGAAATTAACAGGCCAGTTCTAAAATTCATAAAGGATCACAATTGGTCGACAAAGTTTTAATAATCTTGAAAAAGAATAAAGTAGAAGAATTTCTAGTTCTGCTTTCAACACTGACAGCAGAGGACCAGCCTCAGGAAGAGCCCTGGCTCCAGGCTCAGGCTCAGGTCACAGGGCTGGAGCTGACAGATCCGAGCCCGTGGTCAGCTGAGTCCCACGAGGAGGCTGCGGCCACCCCGCCAGAGGGAGGGCCAGGCACGGTCCATGACGGGTCCCCTGAGGGGGAGACCCAGAACAGACAGATCTAGAAGGGGTTAATAAAAAAATCCTTTTGAGCAAGGGTGGGATGAAGGCCAGGGAGTGAAAGCTACCAGGTTGGAGTGAGGGGGATGGTCTAAAACGAGCTGATGTTAGGTGCAAAGACCTGTGAATATATTTAAAAACCATTAACTTGTACACACTAAATGGGTGAATTGTGTGGTACATGGATTAAATTTCAGTGAAGCTATTAAAATTTAAATTGCAAAATACGGACTAAACCAAGGAACATAACAGGATACAGCAGACTAAATTACAATCATTAAAATGGCTAAAAGGGACATTTAAAAAGTGCTCATAGGACTCGAGTATACAACCGATAAAAAAAGAGAAATGGCCTTATGAAGAATGAGTAAAATGCAATAAAACAAATATGGGCTCAGAACAGCTTGAAAACCAAAGACCTGAAACTTGAAAGGCTGAATACCACAAGAGATAAAAGATGAAGAGGAGATAGTCAGAAATTTGTAAAGCCTAGAAGATTAATGAGGTGTGGGGAAATGGTTAAAAATCAGCTCAAGTTCTTTTAAGTTAAAAACAGTAATTAAACGACATTAGCTTAAAAATAAAAACTACCGTAATTAATTAAGGTAAAAGAAACAAGAACATTTTAATGGTGACAACAGAGCAAAACTCAGCAGAAAAGAGGTGGGACTCGGAGGTGAATGCCGGCCCTGCGCCTGCGCCTTACCTGGGGCTCCTTCCCCTCCTGCGTGCCCACCGAGGTGGATGTGGGCACCGCTGCCCTGCTCAGCAGGAATGCAGGTTGTCGGCCACCCACGCTGGTGGCCAGAGCATAGATTGAGGGCCGAGCAAAGCCCAGTGGGGGACAGCAGTGTCCTGGCGCTCGCTGCAGACACAGGGCTGGTGATGAGCTGTGTGCTGAAGGGGAGGCTGGGGAGTCTCCTTGGGGACCTTCCTAGGGTGTAGTCCCCAGACTGCATGGGAGGGTGCGAGAAGAGGCCGACAGCTGAGCAGGAGGCCGCAGCCGAGGGCCAGCTCAGGAGCACGTGGTTGTCAGCAGCCCATTCCCCGACGTGACCTTCTCTTCTCGCGCAGCGCTTGGCTCGAGCCTGTGTGGCCACTGCTCTGTGCCGTCCTCTTGACGCCCCACCGTCCCCTCGGTTGCTCTCGATGTTTAGAGCTGGGGGACCCAGTCGTGTCACGGACTCCGTGTTCAGAGGAGGTGACCTGTGTTGAGTGTTTAGCGATGCAGACCCACAATGTTTAGTCAGTTTCCAAACGTGTCACTCCCTGTGTTTGGTTGTCAGTACCATTATTTGTTTTGTGCAGTAAGTAAGAAACCCTTAACCTCGCCTTGTGGGCGAGGGGCACTGGACAACACAAACCTGCTATCCCCTTTTGTGGCCATCAGATAGCGTGCCGGCCTCGGGCTAGTGTGGCCCTCCCAGCCCTCCTGCTAGCGCTGTTCTTATCTTCATCTGACTTCCGAGAGTGGAGGCGCTGGTCACCAGCCTGGGCTCAGAGCAGTCAGTGCCGGCGCAGGGATGTGCCCAGAGTGTGTGCGCCAGCTCTGTGGAGAGGGAGGTGATCTGGGGCCTGCCCCGGGACATAGGTGGAGTCCCTGAGCACAGCTCCGGGGGCTGGCACCTGCAGATGTGGACTTCCTGGTGGGCCTCCTTCCCTCCAAGTGGCTTCCAGAGTCACCTCAGACAAGTAGTGTCGAGTCCCTGTCCCAAACATTGTGCCTACACAGCACAAAACGAAGCACTGTCCGGGGTGTGCGCACCGCACCTGGCTGCCCCCTGTCCTCCCGCCCTGCTGTGGGCACACCCGCCCTTTTCCACTGTGTGGCTTGGCTTGTGCTGTTCCTTCTGCCAGGTCCAACCACCCTGCACATTCCTCAGTGTTGCGCCATGTGTGACTCCTCTGTCCCTTGCTGCCTGCTCCCAGCCTGTCGGATTTTAACCATTGTGTAAGCGAAAGTGCAGCCCGGAGGCGTTTGGCATATTTCTCAAGGTGCTCAGCGTCCAGCTGTCATCCAGCCAGAGTGCATGCGACAAGCTCCGGGCGGAGGCTGAGCACTGTGTCATGAGTGCGCACACTCGTGTAATTCCTGCTGCAGCGTGTGGTAGACAGGCTCTCGTCAGTCCAGTGTCATCAGAGGCCCGGGGCTTCCTGGTTGGAGGAGCCAGGTGGCTGAGACACGGGCCCTGGGCCTCCCTGCTCTGCCCGCCCCTCCAAAGGAGCACGAAGCCTGGCTCATTCATCTGTTTCTTCTGGACCAGGTGCAGAATAAATGTTTATGGGATCAAGTTGGGTTGGGTTAAGGACATCACAGTCCCGGTGACTAAGTCTGACATCAGATCTCTGAAGCTGTAGTAATAATAGTAAAGAAAAAGCAGAGACAGGCATTAACTGCATGGTATTTGTATGCTAAGCACTGCCCTCAGGCTCTGTGGGAAGATTTCATTCTCAGCCCTCTTGATAGCTGAGGTGACTTAGGCACAGAGAGGGCGTGGCATGTTCGCCATGGCAGAGTGGGTACAGTGAGGTCGCGTCGCCCCGCAGGCTCTGGAGCCCGTGCTCTTAGCCTGCACCTGTGCTCCGACATTAGCTCTGCATCACCTTGGCTCCAGGCACTGCCTCCAGGCTGGGGGAGGGGGTGCTCGGTAGTTTCTGAGACCCTGAGAAGCCCTGGGTTCAGGGTGTGTGTGTGTGTGTGTGTGTATGTGTGTGTGTGTGTGTATGTGTGTGTGTGTGTATGTGTGTGTGTGTATGTGTGTGTGTGTGCACATGAGTGCATGCGTGTGTTGGGTGGGTGGGTGGTGGCCCCCTGCTGCCGACCACGCCCACCCCTCCTGCCGCTTGCTCTTCCTTCGGGTAACCACATTGATGGCACCTCTTTCCGGGGAGCAGACTCGCTCGGGAGCGTGAGGAGCACAGGGCTGTTATGTCCACTTCGTGGCCACTCGGGCTCTTCCTGTGCTTCCTGATAGAAATGCAGTTCTGAGCCAGCCCAGTGCCCAGGATGGGAGAGAGCAGATCACACACCCCGCTGAGCCTAGTTCCTGTCTTTCTTCCTTCTCTTCCTTTCCCTCCTCTTTTCTTCCTTTGATTAATTGTTTGATTGATGGGGACCCCCGAACTGAACGCAGAGGCTGAACGCAGAGGCGCTGCACTGTTGAACCACGGCTCCATCTCTTTTCCAGCGCTTTCACAGCACTCTATTTGGAGACAGTCTCACGGAGCTGCCCAGGCTGGCCACCAATGTGTGATCCTCCTGCCTCAGCCTCCCAGGGAGCTGGGATTAGAGGCAGGCATGTGCTACTGTTCCCCTTTGCAAAAGGGTAGGGCTGTACCGGCCAGTGGGGGGTAAAGGAAAGCGCTTCCCCAGACAGGCGCCTGAGGCCTGGCTTGGCGGCTGCTCAGTCTGGAGTCTCTCTTCCTGTCTTCCTCTCTGGGGCCTCGGAATGCCTAACTTGTGCCACCCTGGATCTCCAGGACCCGGCTGCTGACCTTGGTGCACCATAGCTTGAGTCCTAAGTCTCCTCATGTGTACAAATATGTGTGGGCACCTTGCTGGTTGTGCTTCTCTGGCCTTTTGTCCCCGGAGAGCACGCCCTGTGGCCAGAGACCTGTGGTTGTTGTAGCAGTCCCTGGGGCTCCAGGGTGGGCATTAGGCTGCAGGTGGCAGCTGGGGTGAGGGGGAGGCGACCCCGTTCACCCTGGTGTGTGTGTGCCCTACTTGGTGTGTTCCCCTCCCCCTTTTCCTTTTGACATTGGCCAACTCTGAGCCGAGTGAGGTTTCTGACAAAGGTGGGGAGAACGGAAGGGGTTTCAGTAATAAAAACCAAAATTGTTTGCCTTCCTGGACAGGATACCTATGCATGTCAGGAAAGTGCTCGTCCACTGGGGTGCAGCGCCCAGCTGCAGTTCTGAAGCTGGTCGAACGCCAGAATGTGTGGGAGGTGTGTGTGGGCTGGAGAAGCTGGCCCTAGGGCTTGTTTCCTGCAGGGTCCCCACAGACCTGAAGGCTTGGCAGGTTACTAGTCCTGGTGCAGAGCAGGGCCTGCACCGCTCTGGAGCAGGCCACACTGAGTCCACACCTTTGGGTTGTGTGGCCTCGGCGACATTCCCCAGAGTAGAAGAGGGAAGTGTTTCTATGTTGTCAGGAAGGAGATAGACTGGCCTGAGTCAGTACAACAGCCTGCTTCCCCTTGGTGACTGGCTGGCGTGGTATAGCTGCCGACACAGTGGAGGAAATAGCTCTGCACGCTGGTCTCAGATCTTGCCAGCGCCCCTCTAGGCCTTCTACAAGCACGACAGCCTCCACCCGACCCAGCCGGAGATGTCTGAGCAGGCCTGTCTTGACCACGCTTCCTGTCCCACCATCTCACAGTCCCTAAGTGTCACTCTAGCCTTTCCTGCTGGCAGCCTGACAGCCTGGGCCAAGCAGCGCATTCAGACCCAGGAGCCAGGCCGCTGCGGCCGCAGGCCAGCTGTGGGGTTATCTCATGCAAGTAGAATTAATGCACAGAGGTCTGCAGTGTCTCCAGCCTCTGCCAGGGTACTGGCCATGCTGGCAGCCTGCAAACTCCAGAGGCAGCCTGGGCACGAGGCCTGGCTCTGCCACTTCACAGTAGGTCACTTAACTTGGCCGCGCCTCAGCTTCCTTGTCTGTGAAGTAGAACTCAGAGATCTTCCCACCGCAGGACTGAGGCCTTACAGATTCACTCAGGTAACACACATGGCATGGTGCCTGGCTGGCACCACCTCTGTGATCTTCATGCAGCCCCACGAGGTGGAGCCCACGGCCATTCATTCCATTTTTTGATCAGAAGGCAGAGTTTATTTCTCCGTGAAACATCAGGACAGAGAACTGAGAAAGGAGCCCACGGTTGCCCACCCTATGCCCTGCCAGCAGTGTGCCTGTGGCTGTCATTGCAGAGGCCATGGTGCCATGTGGTAAAAGCTGTGATGGCACAGACATCACAGGCTGCCACAGGAAGAGAGGACTGACCGACTTGCTGGGAGAACCAAGAGCTGGGGGGCCTCGACTCTGTCCTGTGAGCCCCCAGAGCTTGTACTGCTGCCCTTCACTCTGCGCGTGAGCACTGTCATGTGTGGTTCCCCGACTCGTTACAGTAGAAGGAATGGCATCAGCAGATTGGCTTAGTGCCTCTTGGATTGGCATTCTCAAAGTGCTGTCTTTGGCCAGCTTCCTTGGCACTGGGTCATCACTGTACTCAGTCCCATTGACATCTTTGACTCAGGATAGGGCAGGGGCTCTGGAACCAACCCCTCTGGTGAGGCCCGGCCCTCCCAGCACAGGGACCGGAGTCTGGGCAGGCTCCTTAGCTCCTTGGTCTCTTCAGGGAAGCGAGGGTGCCAGCACCTCCTACTAAGGCTATGGTGAGACTTGGCATGAGCGACACGTGTGGGAAGCCCAGGACCATCCATAAGGGACGCTGGTGCTACAGGGTCCTGTTTTGAATGCCTTGGACAGGTCAGGGTGGTGGAGGGACACGGCTAGAGGACACAGGAAGCTGTGGTGGAGGTGGCTTGGTGGCCACTGGCTGCTGCATGCTGGATCTGCGGGCCGCTCTGCCGAAAGTGCTGGTGGACGGAGAACCCGCTGTTGCCGCTTCGGATGGGCCTGAGTCCCCCGTCCTGCTCCCTGCTCCCTGCTCCGTGATCAGGGCTCCCGTCCTGGGAACCGGCTGTGGGCGAAAGGAGGCCCAAGGCTGATCTGTCCCGAAGCCCTCGTGGCCTTGTGCTCATGCTCATGAGTTGTGTGGGTGGCTCGCTAGTCATGAAGAATGTCGGGGTGGGAACTCGGCTTGTCCTGGGCCGCAAAGGCCACCTGTTCTGTGGACCTTTGGCCCCGGCCGCTCTCCCAGCTGGTCTCCCAAAAAAGGCCTCCAGTGCCTGTTTGTGACCTTCGCCTGCGAGCTATGTGGCTCGGAAATGCTCTGCCCCAGAAGGACTTGCCCTCTGGGGAGGGCAGAGACCAGTCTTCATTCACACCCACCCCTTGCTGTGGTGCCCAAGGTTCTGTGCGTCCATCAGCTGGCAGAAGCTGGCCGAGGCGCTGTGCTCTTACTCCAAGCAGTGGCCACATACCTAGTGTCTTCCAGCAGCACAGGTTGCTCTCTGCAGTGGGTCATACTGGCCAGAGTCATGCTGCTGGCTGGCCTGGGTCCTGGAGCCTCCAGAGGAGAATCTGTTTCCAGAAGCCTCTTGCATTCCCGGCTCAGGTCCTCTCTCCCCACCTTCAGCATCTCTGACCTCCTGCTGCCCTCTTACAAGGACCCTGTGCCATTGTGGGGCCACCCTGGCAGTAGAGCAGCCTCCTCATCTCTGCACCCTTAATCACAGCGGGCAGGCCCTGCGGTCATGAACTTGACTTGCCTTCGGGTCTCTTGGACCATGTGAGTTGTCAGGGTAAAGACAGGGCATCTTGAGGGGCCGTTGCTCTGTCCCCTGCTCTGCTGTGGCTCTCAGGACACCACAGCTGTGCCCTCCTCACAGCTCTGCCTGTCACGTGCCAGCTGTGGGGAACTTCGGGCTAGATGTAACCTCTGCGTCTGTCTTTCCCTCTGAAAATACCTGCCTGGGCCAGCATGTCACACAGCGGGACGTTTTGCTCTCCCTGTACTTTTCTTGTCCTCATCCGCAGGCGTGAGCGCAATTCTTCCAGTGTCATATTTGGTTGTTTGGACTATTTGTCATATTTGCGTTGCTGTTCCGTGTGCTTGCCCCGAGAGTAAACGGCTGCTCCGTCCCTCGTTGCTGCTGTGTTCACAGACTGGGGGTGGAGCCGGGGTCGCATGTGCATGACTTTTATATGGTTTGGAGCTATAAAGAGTGTGGAGTGGACCCATAAGTCCTGCTGGTCTTTGGCCTTTGGAGATGTTTTTGTGATCTGAATTCCACACCCAGAGTCGCTTTGCCAGCCCCCCCAGAACTTGTTTGCGCGGCCGCCACACCCCACAGTAAGGGTGTTAACAGTGAAGAAAAGATTGCCTTCCATTCTTACGGCAAATGCTGCTGGCTTTCTCTAATTTGAGGCTCCGGGAAGGTGACATCAGGGACAAGTGTGTCAGGTACAGAAAGCAGCTGCTGAGGCAGTAGGACTAACAGGTCCCGCAGGGTTCCTCCCATTCGCGTTTCTGTATTCGTTAACTGTCTCTTGTATTAATTCTAAGAAGTGATCAATGGCATGAATTTCCCAGTCTGGTGCCCTGAGACGCGCAGCTCTGAACTTCGCACACCCTGACGGGGCGACTGTCCAGGCTGGCCCCCCCGTGCCGCTCACCCGCTGTGCTCACCTTCCCAGGCACTGACGTCATGGTCCGGTGCCTCAAGCTGCTCAAGGAGTTCAAGAAGAAGGTTGAAGATGACCAGGACGACGATGACGAGGAAGTGGTCTCCAAGACTGTGCTTCCGGTGGACATCGTGTACGAGCGAGACATGCTCACGCAGACCTACGACCTCAGTGAGTCTGGAGCCCTCCTTGGCCGAGGCGGCCGCCCAGGGAGTCAGCGCTCCGCTGCGGGGCGTGTCCTGAAGAAGGTGTGGGCGGTGGGCTCAGATTCCGGTGTGGAGCCTTGTCTCCCGTCCTCCGTGTGACTTTGGCAAGCTCTGTGGAAGAGGATGTGTCAGTCATCATGGGAAAGGGCTCATGGTAATGGAGGTGGAAGTCTGCCTTAGACCTGTACAAGCTGGCCGCCAGAGAGCCTGCAGGTCCTGCTGTCCCGGGCAGGGTGTCACCTCCGCTGCCTTTTTGTTCTCTGGCCCCAGCTGATGAGATCGTCCCTACCTGTGTTAAGGGCAGGTCTCCCCAACGTCGCCCACCGACTTACAGCCCAGGCTGCGTCAGACATACCTCACGACATACCTAGAAATAACACTTCAAGTTCTGTAGGCATCCCTTAACGCAGTCATGCTGACAACTAAAATCAACCCTCACACGTAGCTGATTCTCACACCAGCACATTGAAGAGTAAATGACATAGGATGAAAATGTCTGGAACTGTGCCTAGTATACAGAAAGACATACTGAGTAGCTATTTGCCTTAGTCCATTTCCTAGTGCTGTAATAGAGGGCTGGAGACTGGATAATTTATAAAGAAAAGATTTGGGATGCAGCTCAGTGTGAAGTTCCTGGGTTCAAACCCTACCAAGGTCCTCAATTTGATCCCTGTACAAAAAAAAATTTTTCATTTTGATTTGTCTGAGAAAGTTCATTCATGAGAAAGCGCTGATTTGTAGGACTCAGCAGAGCGCCATCGACTGCTCCCCTCCAGTGTTCACGTGTCCGAGCCAGGCGGCGGGAGCTGCGGTGCTCTCGCCTGTGGCGGGAGGCGGCCGGGCTGCGCCACCTGCCTGTGTCAGGGCTGTGTGTGCGCGGACCGAGGCTCACGGGTGTGCTTCTCACAGTTGAGCGCAGAGGCACGAAGGGAATTTCCCAAGCTGAGATCCGAGTGGCCATGAACGTGGGGAAGCTGGAAGCGAGAATGCTGTGTCGGCTTCTGCAGAGGTTCAAGGTTGTCAAGGTAACGCGAGCATCTGTGAGCGCTCTCTCCCCTGGGACGTGTGCCCTGTGATCAGGAAGCGGCGTCCGCAGGACCAGAAGCCCCGCGGCCAGTCCAGGAGGCAGAGCCCCCACATGGCATCTCTCCTCCTGTGGCTGTGGCTCATTTCCCTTTTCTGAACACTGAAGGTATTCTCCATGAGGCAGGGCCACCAGGCCCGCCCCTGTGCAGGCTGGGGCCGGAGCTGGCTGGTGCCCGTCCACCTGCCCTCCCTCTTCTCTGTGACCTTCCTGGGGCTGGGGATGGGACTCAGCTGATGGCTCTCCCCTGTAGAGCTGCCTCTCAGCACCTCAGTGCTCAGGTTAGTCAGTGCCACATAAGCACAACAACATACCTGAGGCGCTTGGGTGTTAAAAGGTTTATTCCAGCTCATGGTTCTTGAGACTCCAAGACCAAGGAGCCCACTGCTGCGGCCCTCTGGGAAGGTGGCCCTTCACGTGGGGCACAGGGCAGGGATAGATGGATCTGTCCTCACCCACTATGAGGGCACACCCCCTCTAGCCTGCCCCCTGAAGGCTCTGCGGTCCCCAGGTGTACCACCCAGGCACCTGTCCTATAACGAGGACTAGGGGCCCTCACCCAGACTGTGGCAGTGCCCGACCCTCTTCTTGCCTGCCGGTGGGACCCTGTGCCAGAAGGCACCACGACAACTGAGCTCACGTCAGAGAGCCTGGCAGCGCATGGCACGGGCGTGAGCACCGAAAGGGTTCTTCTTTTCCTCTCAGGGCCTAAGAAGAGCCCTCCTGTCCTAGAAGACAAAACAAACCAGTGTGGCGTGGCTGTAACCCAGCCACCGCGCCCCGTGGTGGCAGCTGAGGGAACCAAGTTTTGACCATGTTTTGTGAGCCAAGTCCCATGCCAGGCATAGGGGTGGCTTGTTAGCACGAGTGCAGGTCCTGGCCTGGGGGCTCAAGGCTTGGAGGGCACTTACAGGACCACGCGTCAGGAAGCCCTCTGGCCTCCGGGGAACCTGAGATGACAGACGGGGAGGCCCGAGGGGCCCAGGCAGGGTACGGCATGCGCCTGTGGGCCCAGTGCCCCTTGTGGACATGCCAATCCGTCTGACCCCCAGGGCTTCATGGAGGACGAAGGCCGGCAGCGGACCACCAAGTACATCTCCTGCGTGTTCGCTGAGGAGAGCGACCTGAGCCGGCAGTATGCCCGGGAGAAGGCCCGCGGCGAGCTGCTGACCACCGTGAGCCTGGCCTCCATGGCCGAGGAGCCGCTGCTGCCCGAGGGCGAGGACACCTTTCTGTCTGAGTCGGACAGTGAGGAGGAAGGCAGCAGGGGCAGCAAGCGCAGGGCCCGGGCAGCCCAGGGCCACGGGCGGGCCTCCACCGAGCTTGGGCCGGGCTGCCAGCCCGCGCACTCCACCCCAACCAAGGGTATGGAAAGGATCGTGGGGGGTGCCCTCTGTGCCATAGCTTGGGGCTTGGGGGAGGTCACTCGCATCCCATAATTGTAGCGCTGATGGGGACAGTCACATGGTCTGTCTCTAGCTGCTTGCAAGGCAGTTCTGGGCAAGGGTTTTGCTTTGAACTGTTACTAGGATTGCATTCTACACGCTCCCTCTAGCAGTCTACTCAGAAATCCTCAGGTTTTTTTTTTTTTTGTTTTTTTAGTTCAGGGTAGACCTGAACTCAGCTTCTAACTCACAGCAATCCTCCTGCCTCTGCTTTCCGGGTACTGGGATTATAGGCATGAGCCACCACACCTGGCACTGTGGTACGTGGTCCTGATTGCTGGTGGGTGTGAGTGACCACACCTGGTTTTGCTGAATATGGTTACCAGGGACCCACTGAGGCCCTTGCTGGGCAGGTGCCGGAACCACTGAGCTAAGTCCCCGGCCCCATCAGGGTTTTAGGTTCACTCGAGAACACTAAGAAACGTGGAAGGTGGGGCCGGAGGGGGGAGTGCCAAGCTGTGTCCAGCCTGGAGCGGGGAGCCCGGGGTTCCGAGCCTGTGCGTGGCCCGTGGCTCGTGGGCGGCTGAGCGCAGGAGCCCTGCCGCTCCCCCTGATGGTCCTGCTCCCGCCCTCGCCACAGGTGGGTGGAAAGTGCTCAACCTTCACCCCTTGAAGAAGCAGCTGCCCTCCTCCCCCGGGGCCGCTGAGGAGCGAGCATCCCGGAGCTCCGCGGGCAAGGATACGCTGGACACCAGCAGCTCCTCGGACTTGAACGTGTCCTTCGGCTCCCACGGCATGGAGGGCGCCAGCGGCGACATTGCCATGATCGAGGAGGTCCGGCTGGAGAACCCCAAGGTCAGCAGGGTGGGCGGGGCGACTTTATCCATGAAGGGGCCTCTGGCAGGTGGCATCAGCCTTCTCTCTGCCTGTGGACTGCAAGGACGGCGCCAGTATGCAGTATCAGGACTGTCAGGCGCTGCGCCTGCTCTGTCTGCTGTGGCCAGGACTCACAAGGACAGGTGCTTGTTCAGGGCCTCTGCTGCCATGCTCTGGGCGGAGATCCCGCACACTGCTGTTTGTCTCAGCGTCCATCTCCGTCCGGCTGCTCTTTTCACACCCAGTGAATTCTTTCCGGAGGGCGTTTCCACGGCTGAGTTAGGTTGTCTTGGGCCAGCACTGTCCCGAGGGGACACTTGGCGGCGAGACTGTATCTGGTGAAACTCTTGATGGTCGCAGCTTGGCGGGCGCTCCGCTCACAGGGGCGAGTGAGGCCAGGTGCTGCCTCTTGTTGCTGCTTCAAGACCAGGACTCGATGTGCATCCAGGCTGGCCCCGAGCTCTTGCCTCAGCCGCCTGAGTAGCCGAGTTTCCAGGTGTGTGCCAGTGGATCCAGCTACACAATTTTCTTCTTGTGTTGCTGGAGGTCACACCCGGGCCTCGCGCCTGCCGGTCTAGTGCCATGCCGGTGAGCTGCATCTGCACCCCCAGGATGCCGTTAGACATCCCTACAACAGTGAATCATCCAGCTTAGAATGCCAGCACTGCCAAGGTCGAGGAGCCCTGCTTTAGATGCGAGGCTGGTATTGTTTGCCATGAAAATAAGGTAATCATGAAATAGAAGGGGCTGAAACTGTGTTAGTACCTTCTGTCCAAACACTGGCATATGTTGGGTGTTAAATACACAGCAGGGTCACACGAATACATTTTCATCAGTGTAGTTAGAACGGTTAACGACCACAGACACAGGAATGCCCTTCTCACCGCATGCTGCAGTTTGCTAGTGCTGAGTCCTCTGTCACCTAAAGGTGCTTCCGACACTGCCAGGGCTCGGAGGTGGGAAGCCAGGCCCCCAGCATGGCGCAGCCCTGTGCCCGAGCAGCGTGATTGCTCTCGTTGCTCTTTGCTTCCTGGCCCACGACCTGGGTAGCTAAACCCCTGCTCCGGTCCTGAGCAGGAAAGCCAGGCCCTGGGAACGCCGTACCCTGCCCGTGGAGAATAGACACCCTTACTCTGGGCTTCCCCTGCCTGGGTGCAGGGCCTGGCTTTAGTTAGTCCCTGAGGCAGAAGACACAGTGTGGATGGGTGTCCCTGGAGCCCTTGAGCCGGTTCCTGTCAGGGCGTGGTTGTGTGGCTCGACTCCTGCCTGCCTGCTCCCAGCATGCACTGCCTGCAGGGCCCGGGGTTCCCTGAGCTCTGTCCTTGCTCCAAGCGCTCTCCTTGTGGAAGCCCCTCCTAGAGCCAGTGAGCAAGCTAGGGCAGCTTTGTGTCCCTTGTTTGCTGCTTTCTGTTCGCCTCTGCTGCTCCCTGGAGGCTCCAGGTGAGCATGGAGAGCAGCCGGTTTACTTGTGGGGATCTCCTGCTCTGAGGAGCCTCCTTGTGGAAGAGCTGCCCAGCCTGTCCCCACAGTGGGCAAGGTGCGAGCTGCGCCAGCCCCTGCCAGCGCCTCCTTGGCTTGGTCTCAGTCCTGCAGGTGCTACTGTAAGCGAGGAAGTGACTAGCAGCACCTTCCCCAGGCTGCTGTGTGGAGCTGGTTTGTGGGGAATTTGTTGGAGTTCGGGGTCACATTTGGACTTTAACATAGCTTGGTCCAAAAGACAGATGACACAAGTTCACTTTAAGCCCATGGAAGATGGGAAGGAGATGCGGCCTTTTTCAGCAGGGCTAGATGAGGATGCACAGGCACCCGCCCCCACTGTCTGTCCCTCCTGGTCCTCAGTGCTTACGCAGCAGCCTTCTCTGAGCCCCAGGCCTGTCTCCCCCTTGTCGCTGTTGCCTGCGGCCTTTGCAGGCCCCTCAGTTTAGGGAGACGCCCTGGCCAGTGGGAGCTGGTGGGTTGTTGTGTGAGAGGAGGTCAGTGAGAAGCTGCCTCCTTTGACCGTGGAGCCGTCAGGGTCCCCCGTGAGGGTGATGGCCTCTGCCACCCCTGCAGAGGAGCCAAGGGAGTGTGGCGGGGCTGCCCAGGATCCCTGGTGGCGCCTTCTATCCTGTGTTGGCATTGAAAGTGGAGCACGTGGGGTCCTGTGCAGGAGGGGAGACGGGAGAGTGTCCTGCAGGCGTGGCGTCTGCCCAGCCCGCTGAGCCCTCGTGCCGCCCTCCAGGAGAGTGGCAGCTCCCAGAAGGCCGGAAAGTACAGCACCGGCCTGGAAAAGCCCCACAAGACCTACCGACTGCTGAAGCGGCGGAATCTCATCATAGAAGCTGTCACCAATCTTCGCCTGATCGAGAGCCTCTTCACGTAAGCTGGCGCACGCCTGCCCACACACCGTCCTTCCCCCGGTTGTCGCTTCCTGCCACCAGAGGGCCACGCGGTCTCATTTGTCCAGAAGTACAGCCACTGGGGAGTACACAGTGTGTACTCTAGGCAGGGAGAGGATGGCGGAGCAGGAAAGCACTTTCACCAGGGACCTTTGCCAGGGAAGGCCAAGGAAGAAGCTCCAGCAGCCCGCACGCTCCACACTTCCTGTGCCGCTGGCGCTGGGGCCGTGTGTTCACGCGGAGTCTGTGGTGAAAGAGTGAACCGGCGGCCCTAGGAGAGCTGGTGCTGGGAGGGAGCAGGGCCCTTGGGCCTGCCCTGGGCCCGGGGACCTCGCTGCCACCGCGCCGGGTGCCATCCAGGCCTGAGGCGCCAGTGTGTCTTCAGCCCAACGGGCCCACACGCTGACCAAGCTGCGCGGGGCGGGGCCATCTGCGTGTGGATCGTCACCTGTGCCGTCCCTCTGGTGGGCGCTTGGTGCTCTGAACATCCGGGGCTCTGCTGTTCTGGGGCCCGCGATCTGAAGTGTCTCTGTAGGGACTCGGTAGATCCAGAGTGAGGCTCAGAAAGAGCTGTAAGTTCAGGGCTTCCGGTAAACTGCAGCGTTCCCTAGCTGGATGTCCAGTTACCTTGTAGGCTTGGAGAAGACAGGTCACCGTCGTGCACTCCGTCTGCCACCCGCACACACATCACACAGCCGCTTGGCTTGCCGGCGAGAGGCCCCATCCGCATCCGGAGCTGCCGATGCTGGCCTGCCTCTCGCCAGCTCACCGTGGGGGTGACCCTTAGCATTCCAACAGTCAGCCGTTCTGTCCAGCGTGGTGCCGCTCCGTCAGTTTCTGTTCAGTGACCCTGCCGTGTCTGTCGCCTCGTTGACATAGACCTTCCACGGTGAGATGGGGGACGTGAGCAGTGTGTTTTGTGATGTTGCAGGATTCAGAAGATGATCATGGATCAGGAGAAGCAGGAAGGCGTGTCTACCAAGTGCTGTAAGAAGTCCATCGTGCGCCTGGTGCGGAACCTGTCTGAGGAAGGCCTCTTGAGGCTGTATCGGACCACAGTCATTCAGGATGGCATCAAAAAGAAGGTGGGCCCCTGTCGCCGAGGTTCCCAATCAGGCCCTCTCCTCATGGCTGTGCCTCAGCTGTCCCTTTGTCCTCAGCGACCCGAGTGCTCAGTGATGCCCTCGTGTGGGAAGCTGGAAGCAGAAGAGTGACTCACTTGGTCCCTGGGGCAGCGGGCCGGCCTGAGGCAGGCGTGCAGCATGCTGGGGCCAGGAAGCAGGGCAGAGCCTGCTGAGGTTCCCAGAGCATCGTGGGGGGAGTTGAAGGGATCCAAGAGGTGCACCTCTCAGAGCAAGGATGGCAGAGACTCAGGGCGCTGCATCGTTCACACCTCCCTATATCCATTTCTGTAAAGTTTATAGTTGTGGCTGTTCCCACGGCGACAGCTCAGCGGCTGTGCACACGTTCTACAGCGTATGCTTTCCAGGGTCAGAGTAGTCTGCCAGTGGGGCAGAAGGGAGTGCTGCTCTGGGGCTGCCGTTTAATTTCTAGCCTTTCTTCGTACCGATACTTCCGCCCATGCCTTTAAGAACATTCTCTTCTGATATCTTGTTTCCCTAATAAGTGGGCAAGGTCATTCCTACTTTCTCACTTAATTGAGAAATTTATAAAATACAAAGCAATACAGAAAGTGACTTAAACTGCACATTGGCAGTGCCAGTTTGCTGTTACACCTGCTTTAAGTCTTTTTAAAATAGAACAGCAAAGTTCCCCTTGCCCAGCCTGTTCCCAGCTGCCACTTGTCCATTGAGCAGTGGCTGTGGGCCCGGTGCTGAGCCGGAGAAACCCAGCCCGGCAGCAGCTACTCCTGATTTCTGTTGCTCTGTGATTAGCTGCTTTTGGGACTCACAGCCTCCTTGGGGCAGTGACCAAGTACACCACGTGCTCCCAAGCTCAGGGCAGGGGCAGCCTCTGGCTCAAGTGAGTCAGCTGGGTTTCCCGCTGCACTTCGGTGCCGATCATGGGCTGTGCAGAGGGGGAGGCAGAGGCTGGAGCAAGGCACAGGACGGCAACTCCCAAGCCGGTCACACGGCCTCGGATGCCTGTGCCATGGTGGCCCAGCAGCAGCTGCTTCCCCAGCTGGAGGGGCTGCAGGTGAGGCGCTGCCTGACCAGCTGGGAGTCAGAGTTGAGGCTGGTGTTCTGGCAGGCACACTCTGCACCTGGGCCATGTGCCGCCTGCCATGTGGACAGGCAGAGCCCAGGCGTGTGCGTCAGCTGTGCTTCGGCGCCCGTGTCCGGCTTCCATCACTCAGCCTCGCTTCAGTGTGCAGGGCTGGGAGCAGGGAAGTAAGAGCGCTGCCATTTGTACTTCGCTGTTAAACACTCCAAAGTGCTGCCTAGCCAGACCTCATTCGAGTGCCGCAGAGAATTTGGCAGTGCAGCGATGGCTGTGGGGCTCGCTGATCACAGACAGGAGAGGGAGAGACGGGGCCCAACGGCCTTTCTGTTTTCACACCCGTCTGAGCGCGTTTTGGTCACAGCTGCTGGGCCAGGGTTGACACCGGGAGACCTTGGCTGTCTCCTGCTCTCCGGGGACCCAGCCGGCCTCCATCCTCGGCGTCCACAGACTGCTGTGCTGGCTCCTCTTCTCTGCTGCTCCCCTGCTGGTTCTGCCTCAGTTCCCAGGGAGGGAGAGAGCAAAGCAGCTCCAGACCCTTTGTGGGGGTGTGCCTGGTGGGAACCCCATGGCGCTTCTCATCTGGGAGGCTGGGGAGCCGCCTGGCTTTTCCGTGATAGACAGGTGGCGGCCCCAGGTAGCAGGAGACCTGGGGGGCTATAATGGCCTGGCTAGGGAACGCAGGGCAGAAGGCTGTCTGTGGGGCTGGACGCACTGCCACCTGCAGGCTTGTGATGCCAGCAGCTGTAGCGACAAACTTCAGTGAGGTATTTTGCTTCGTTCTGCCGGTGACCTTTGGGGAATGTCAGAACAGACAGTCAGGGCTGATGCTCCACCAGGGAACCTGCCTGTGAGCTGCCCTCTCTGAGCCTGGCCCTGCCCTTGGGTGCCCCTGCCTTCCTCCCCAGGTGGATCTGGTTGTACACCCGTCTATGGACCAGAATGACCCTCTCGTGAGAAGTGCCATCGAGCAGGTTCGCTTCCGGATCTCTAACTCAAGCACAGCAAACAGGCAAGTGCTGGTGCCCGGCGAGCCCGGGAGGCTGCCCGCCTGTGTCTTTCTGCCAGAAACCCGCTCCAGGCAGCCCCGTGCTGCGGGCAGGAACGAAGTCTCTGGTTTAGGGTTTGTAGCTCATGATCACCACCTCATCTCGACAAGGATTGATTTCTAAATTTTTTTTTTCATGTGAGACAGCGTCTCACTTTATAGTTCAGCTGCCCCAAATTCACTGTGCAGCCCAGGCCAATCTTGAACTTAGAGCAATCCTCCTGCCTCTGCCTCTGCCTCCTGAGTGCTGGGATTACAGGCATGAGCCACCATGCCTGGCCTCAATTTCTAATTCTTCAAACAAAAATCCTGTGCTGTAACTCCAGTCTACCAGACGGAGCATACTAAGAGCATTCCCACACACAGCACAGGCCTGTGACGTGCAGAACTCACTGTCATAATGACTCAGTAATTCCACTTGGCTTGTGGAGCTTCTGTCCGCTTTAGCTTGTAAACCACCTAATGGGCCAGGAGACTGTCTGCTGGTGCTGGGAGGGGCTCGCAGCTGAAACTAAAGAAGAGGCAGCCCTGTGGGAGGGCTCGTGGCCAGCTGTGCATGCCACAGAGACTTTGAATCATTTTCTCCCAGAGTTCCTGATTTCTGGTGACTTTGGAGGTATCGAAAGACCGAGCTGTCTCACGACTCTTACACACTCACGCATACATGCGCGCGCACATGCACACGCACTCATGCGCGCACAGTCTTGCTTCCAACCCCGGGTTTGCCCAGTGCACCGGTCATACTTTGTGCTTGGTCTACAGGGTGAAGGTTCCCCAGCCTCCAGCACCCCCGGAGGAAGTCGAAGAAGAGAGTCAAGGACAAGAGGAACCGAGCAGATCGGGAGACTCTGACGTGAACACTTCCTCCAAAGCAGAGAGTGGTCGAGCAAAAAAGACGGATGAGAAGATGGGTGTGACCCCAATGAAGAATTACCAGCCTGTTGTAGGTAAGAAGCGGCGCTTCTCCCGTTGGAGTGTCTCGAGTTCTCTGCTAGGAGTCCTCCCTCGGAGCTCGGGCTGCAGGTGGACACTCAGGCAGAACTGCTGCCAGGCCTGCATCGGTCAGCTGGTCCCATCGTGCTTCCGTTTCCCTCTCTGCAGAATGAGGGTTCCTGTCCCGCAAACCCCTAAGGCATTGAGAAGCAAAGGTGAAATGATGTGAAATGATGTGTACACACCTCTACAGGGGTGTGTACCTGCTGCTCAGTGCCTGTGGGCTGGGACGCCTTCCAAGCCCCAGACAGGCTCCCTGTCCTGACCCACAGTGCTCGGTGTTGATCGGGTTCTCCGGGACTCCTCCCTCACTCCCCACCCTGCTGCTCCGTGTGAACCTGTGCCACACCAGTGCCAGGGACTGGGCTGGGTAACCACAGCCAGGCTCCTGCCAGACTGCAGTAGAGAAGGCACTGGCCTGCCAAGCAGTGTCTGGCACAAGACACAGCAGGCCAGGAGTCTAAGCGAGCATGGTGGATGTGTGGCTTCCTTCTCCGAGGGTGCCAGTGGCACATCCTCCTGCTCTCCTGGTTAGGACATGCAGAGTGGAGCCGCTTGAGCGTGCAGGCCAAGCAGGCCTGGGCGGTGTGTGGGCCACACGTCTGCACGGGCCTGTGTCCACGGGGCCTCACACTTGGCCTCCGTCGCTGGGGAAACTCAGGGCACGGTGGTTCATGTCAACAAGGAAATGTACTTCTTAAGGGACCTGCAGCTGAGGCTCAGAGCCCTGCCAGAAGCCGGACCCAGAACCTCCACGGCCTCCTGCGCTGGCATATCCTTGCCCTCTCCCAACCCCAGCCTGTCACTCGGCCCCCTGCCCTGCCTCTGAGTGTGCTAGGCGTGGACCCCCAGACGTCCCTGCATGTCTGCAGGGCCCGTTCCCTCAGTGACTGGCAGGCTGAGCGCCCAGGCCCTTGCCAGGGCGGCTGTACCAGGTTCTGGGTTCGAGCCCACAGCCCTCCTTTGCTGCTCCTTCACCGGCAGTCCCCGTGTGATGCGCTGTTGCAGGTGTTATTTTTGTCCTTGCCCAGTAGAAAATAAGCTCAGAAGGTGGAGGGTATTTGCTGCCTGTGTCCGCGCCCTGGGCACAGTACAGCTGTGTGGCCTGCGTGGATCGAGCCAAACCTGGCGGACTTCTCAGGTGCTGCCCCCCCTCTAGTTCCCGGCCTCGGGCGCTCTCTCGGGTTCCTGCCCAAGATGCCTCGGCTGCGGGTGGTGCACACGTTCCTGTGGTACCTGGTCTACGGGCACCCTGCCAACTACATGGTGGAGAAGCCAGTGCTCAGTGAGAGGAGGAGCAGCAGGTGCCCTAGTGGTGACAAGCCCGAGAGCGTCCCCTGGGGGACGGAGGTGGAGCTGTCCACAGAGACAGGTGAGGTGCCCGGACCTGCACCTGGGCCAAGGGCGGGGGACCCAGAGAGGAGCACTTGGGCGGCCTACGTCCCATGCCACCCCGAGAGAAATGGGGACTCGGCCCACTTCTGTCCTGGCTCCTTCTGACGAGTAGCATTCTGTCCAGGCTGGTCTTTGGGAAGCGGTGCCTGTAGGGAGCGGGTCTCCCCGCCGCACAGGCCCCTCTGCTGGGAGTGACTCGGGCTGTTTCCTAGTGTACGTGGACGACGCCTCCTGGATGCGCTACGTCCCTCCCATCCCGATCCACAGGGACTTCGGCTTCGGCTGGGCGCTGGTCAGTGACATCCTCCTCTCCCTGCCCCTGTCCATCTTCGTCCAGATTGTGCAAGTCAGCTACAAGGTACGGGTGACACCGGGACCGGTACGCGCCTCACTGAGGGCCCACGGAGGGAGAATAGCCCGACGATATGCTTCTCCACAGACAGGCTGGGTTAGATTGGGTTAGAACTGACAAGACGGAGGGGGAGGGGAGCACGGAGGTGGGGGGCGCAGGGCAAAGTGTGCGTCTCAGACACTTCCCCGGAGGCCCATCACTGGAGAGACGGACAGGTAGGGAAGGAGAGCGGGGGATGCCCAGCACGTAGGCACTGTAAGGAGAAACACCGGTGCGGTGTAACAGTAAAACAAAGGCTTTTTTTTTTTTTAAGGAATTTGGTAAACATAGAAAAAGGAAAAAGTAGCAGTTACCCATAATCTAACCACTTGGAGATACTCAGTGCTAACCTTTTCTTTGAACCTGTGCTACTGTACTGTGTGAGTGTGCAAGCACAAAATCTCTCTTGTCTAAAAACAGAATCAGTGATATTTACTCCCTCATTATCTGTTATACCATACTGTCTGTACCATTATATTTATAAACTTGATATTAAATATTTTCATAGCTTCCTTAGGGCAAGATACAAGTATAGTTGTTGGCTTCAAAGGGAGTGAATGTCTTGATCTTTTTTCTTTAATATGAGGAAATAAATTCCTCTCTTGCTCCTGGGAAATGTTAGCCATTTGTCGCCCCCAGTGGTGCGGCAGATGAGTGTGGAGGCCGGGACAGAGGCCGCGGCCGTGTTGAGCTCCCGGAGCCTGGCTCACGCTCGCACTTGGGCTCGTGTGGCCCTGCAGGTGGACAACCTGGAGGAGTATCTGCATCACCCCCTGAAGCAGCACACGCTCATCCGCTTCCTGCCCAGGCCCATCCGGCAGCAGCTCCTGTACAAGAGGTGAGGCCCTGGGCCCTGGCTTTGCCCAGCCTGGAGGGTCAGGCTTGGAGCTTCCTCTCTGGGAAGAAGGCAGGCCGTCTGCCTTCCAGGTCATTAACCTCAAAGTCTGCATTAATTTAGCCACCAAGAAAGTGCGAATGGGCACATTTGATGGTTTGGTTTTGAGTAACAAGTCAGGCCAAATCTGCTGCCCGCGCTGCAGCCTTGGAGTATTTTGTCTTTTGCTTTGCTCTCCCCTTGGTACGTTTACTTTCCAAATCGAGCTGTGACTGTGGGTCCCCACCGCAGCAGGCCAGTGGGCTGGCGGGCCAGTGGGCTGGCAGACCGGTGGGCAGGGCCCCGCGGGAGAGCACAGCAAGAGCGGCCTCCGTTGCAGGCGGTACATCTTCTCGGTGATGGAGAGTCTGCAAAGACTGTGCTACATGGGGCTAGTGCAGTTCGGGCCCACGGAGAAGTTCCAGGACAAGGACCAGGTGAGGCCCGTGGCCAGAGGATGGGCCCCTGCAGCCGGCCAGCCCTGATGGCGGCTCCTTTCCCTGCTGGTGTCTCCTGCAGATCTTCGTCTTCCTGAAGAAGAAGGCGGTCATTGTCGATACCACTGTCTGCGACCCCCATTACAACTTGGCCCACAGCAGCCGGCCCTTTGAGAGGCGCCTCTACGTCCTGAACTCCACGCAGGATGTGGAGAGCTACTGGTTTGACCTGCAGTGTGTCTGCCTCAACACCCCACTAGGTACCAGCACCCACTGGGCCCCTGCTGTGCCCCCTTTCTGTGTGACATGCAGGAGGACAGAAGTCACACAGCAGAGTAGTTTTCAAGCTGCTCCACAGCCTGGGGTTCCCTAAGAAGAAAAGGGACAGCTCTGAAGTTGGGGGCTCGGAGGGCCCCGCCGGGTGAAGGACGAGCACTTCGCCTTCCTTCGTGGCCTGCTGAGCAGGGAGTTGTCAAGCTCCTCGGTGACAAGGACACAGCCGTCCTGCCCCCGTGACACTCGTGTCCTAGGGAGAAGGACGTGCTCCCCAGAGCCTGGCCTGCGGTGCCCACTGTGGGGCTGCACGGGATGGCCCCAGCGCAGTTTAATGGGGTACACACAACAGCTTTCCCGGGCGCTGAGCCTGCAGGAAGGGAGAGGGAAGGGGGAGGGCACATCAGGGAGCGAAGGGCCAGACTTGGGGGGCCTTGCAGGGCGGTGAGGAGTCTGGGGCTGTCGGAAGGGCAGTGAGAAGCTGTAGGTGGTTGTGCACGTGGGTCCCACGATGTGCAGGAGCAGGTCTCAGCCCTCCTTGGCTGCTGCGGAGGGTGGACGGGGCAGAGCGGCAGCAGGGAGGGACTGGCACTCATGGAGAGGAGCCGCGTGCAGTGGGGAGGGAGGGCAGGCCTGGAGGCCTGGAACCTGCTGGATGGGCTGGTGGCCGAGCTCACGCGACCTCTTCCACTGTGTTGACCCCTCCTGCATATCTTGCCCCTGTGATGAAGCCTCTGGAACTTGTCCTCTGTGTCTGGTGACTTCCTGAGGAGTCCCCAGGGTGTCACAGGCCCCGAGTCCACAGCTGACATCCGTACATGTCACTGTATGAGCGCAGGGCCTGTGGGAAGTGGCAGGGCCTCCACCCCAGTACCGCCTCCACCCGGGGAAAAGGGCCAAGTGTGATTGGCATCTGGAAAGAGTCACATTCGGTCACACCATCACAGAGCTGCAAGATCATGTCTACACTTTGGTTTTTGCAAAGCAGCTTTCGCATGTCTGTCTGGAGAATGATTTAGTGCTGGCAGCATAATGAGTCCTTGCATTGGCGCTGTGGGCCCGGCGGGCTTCAGTGTGTGCTCCTTAGAGCCCTTTGGCGTTCAGTAGTGATCAGGCTCTAACTGTGCCGGATTTTTAAAGTGCCTTAGTTCTTTCAAATTTTATACCTGGGTAAAAATTTTTGAGCCAGCATGTAATTTGCATCAAAGTTTTTCAGGCCTGGCAATCAGTGGGTGGCCATCCCTTTTAGCATTCACGGGCGAAGTTGTTGGAAGCTTGTTGCTGTGATAATCAGGCACTGACGGTCTGTTCAGCCACCACACATTTGAAGAGCTTTTGCCCGAGGAATGGGGGAAGCGTCGTATAGTGAGACAGAGTCGTGCTGCAGAGCGCGTGCTGCCCTAACCCGGGCCTGCGTGGGAGTCGCGCGCGTCCGTGTTGAAGTGCTGGCTGCTGGGCCCCTGAGACTGTGTGGTGCACCTGTGATTCCTGCGGGCGAGCCTTCGTGTGGGTGATGGCCTGGGCAGGCTGCCGTGACCTCCCCTGCCCTGGCTTCTTTGTTTCTAAGCCACAGATGCCGTCACCACCCTGCAGGGTGCCAGGGGAGCTGAGCATGGAGTCAGGTGCAGTCCAGCTGAGGGGCGAGGCTAGCGGCCGCACAGCCGGACTCACCGGGCAGTCCCTCCAGCTGAGGCCTCGCCTGAGAGGGTCTCTGACAGGCTGCACTTGGTCGTAACCTTCTTCACCTACCCAGGCAACAGGACCAGCTGTGTTTTATATTATCTTGCAAGAAATATAATTTCCTTTACTGTGTCATAACTGAAAATCACTCCTACTGTAATAGTGCATCTCTCGCGCTTAGGAAATACATGGCTGCTCCAGGAGCTGAGGGCCAAAGAAGAGACTGTCTCAGCTGTCTGTCCATATCGCTTCTTCCCCTGTCACCCACTACCGCCACCCAGAGTCTTGGTTGCTGCCCCGCTGGCCCAGGCTGGCGCCACAGACCTCCACTCCGGGCTCCTCGGGCTGCCTGCCTGCCTGCCCCGTGGTTTTCCCAGCCTGGCCCCTCTGGAGGGGCATTTGCATGGACAGGGGGTCCCTCTGCTCCCACAGGGCGCTGAGCTTGGCTTGGTTTGGTTCCTAGGTGTGGTGCGCTGCCCGAGCGCCCCGAAGAATAACACGGAGCAGGGCAGCGATGAGGAGGGCAGCCTGCGGAAGGAGCAGGAGCACGCCATCAACAAGCACAACCTGGAGCGCAAGAGCGCCATGCAGGAGTACACCACGTGCGTCCCCAGCCCCTGGCCTGGCCCGGTCCCACCCAGCCCGCGGCCCCCTGTGACCCAGTCCAGCTGAGGACCTCAGACCGGAAGTGCGTCTGAGCACACATCAGGCCCTCGACGTGCTTTAGTCAGCCTGCGTGCCGGCCTGCCTTTCTTCCTTCTTCCTTCATTCCTTCTTTCCTTCCTTCCTTTTCTTCCTCCCTCCGTCCCTCCCTTTACTTATGGTACTGAGCTTGAACCCAGGGCCAGAGTTACAGCCCCAGCTCCTTTTTGGGTTTTGAGCTGAGGTTTTATTAAGTCCTTAGGCTAGGCTCAAATTTACGGTCCTCCTACGTCAGGCCCCCAGAGCGCTGGGATCACAGATGTGTGCCACCGCACCTACTGCGTATTGTTCCTTCAAATTTCCTTTTTGTTTGGTTAAAATGTAGAAGTTGGTGCCTGCTTGGCACCTACGAGGTCCTGAGTTGGATCAATCCCTAGTACCACACACACAAAAGTGTAAAATGTAGAAGTTGGGGGAAAAATCTGGATTTTTTCCTGCCAACACCAGGCTGCACACTCCTTGCTCTCCGTGGTGGGTGCGGATTGTGCAGGAGCCGTGGGCTGTCCCCCCCTCAGGGGCAGCCGTGAGGTCGTGGATGAAGGCCACATCCCCGGCGATGGGCTGGGAGCCGCTGGACTCGACTCCAGTTTCTACGCACACCTGAAACGCAATTGGATCTGGACCAGCTACATCATCAACAAAGCCAGAAAGGTGGGCTCCGGGACACCAGGCTGCTGCCAGCCTGCCAGTGCTGGGCCCCTTCCTGGTGCCTGACTTCTGAATTGCTAGGACCAGAGTTGACCAGAGGCCTGAGCGCTTGCTTACCTTTGCGCTGCAGGGGCCCAGCTAGGGCCTTTAAGCACCCTCCTGGCTCACTTCCGATCCAGTGGGGTCTGTCGTAGTGTGTGACACATCCAGGTTCTCCTACCGAGAAACCCTGTAGGCTGGCACAGGCGAGCGCGCGCAGCGGCTGCAGAGGCTGGCTCCCAGCGTCTCCGTTTGGCCCCTGGGCTCCCAGAGCTGTGGAAGCTGCTCCTCACGCCACTGTGCTGTTCGTCTTAGGAGAACATCAATTCAGAGAACGGGCTCACAGTGAGGCTCCAGACGTTCCTGTCCAAGCGCCCTTTGCCACTCGGAGCTGCAGGTTTGTCCACCCCACAAGTGGCTGTGAGGTTCAGGGCTGCAGTGGTGCTGCGCCTCCTGTGTGGGCTTTGGGCCTCTGCAGAGCTGACGCTGCCCACCTGTGCTTCTTCCCAGGCGGTGGCAAGATGGCCCTCTGGGGGGACGCGAAAGCGGGCAGTGAGCTCTCTGCCCTCCAGGAGGAGCAGTTCGGGGTGGAGAGGGAGCCCACGCTGGGCCGGAGCCGCAGGGTAAAGGGCGGTAGAAATCAGAAACGGAAGCGGCTGAGGAAGGACACTGGCAAGAGGGTGAAGCGGAAGAGAAAAGGTTCGTGCGGCTGGTGGCGGCTGGGCAGGGCTGGGCGGGGCTGCTATCCGCCCGTGAGTTTCTCTGTACAGGGCGGGTGCGGGTCTGGGTGCCACCGCTGGTGCCGGGAGTGGGACCCTCTGCAGCCTCAGGCTTCTCCGACTCACCCCGCCTTCTCCTGTGGTCTCGAGGGGGCTTTTCCCTTCCCCGAGCCCTCTTCAGACTTCACCTGTGAGCTGGCAAGTCCCCAGCAGCGATCTCACCTGGTGAGCCGGGGGCCACGCCTCTCTCTCGGCTCCCTTCCTGCGGAGTTCACAGCTGGCTCCCCTATCACCTGCGAGGGAAGCGGAGTCGTCTGAGACGCTTCCTGTCCGTGCAGCCTCACGTGTGGCTTACATTTGCCACTGTGGCTTTTTCACATCCTCCTGCCTCAGCCTCCCAAGTGTTGGGATGACGGGCCAACCCCGCGTTGCCCGGCTTTCTGAGCAGTACTTTCAGCAGAAGGATGCAGGGTAGTTTGGATGTCAGTGTGGTTTTTTTGGACTAGTTAGATGTCACTTAGGTGGTCCATTTATTTTATTGAGAATGAAATGGCTCCAGTTACTTTGGAGAAAATAAGAGTGTTTAAACAGAAGTCTGCTTTTGTGGCGTGTTTGGCTGGTGTTGCTGACACGTCACTTTCTGCCTGCTGAAGTGACCTTTGCTTCGCCTGCCGCTGATGCGTAAGGCCAGTTTAGCCCACAGAGATTGGACCCTGCCACAAGGCACAGTGGTGGAGTGTCTGTGAATCTGGATTTCATTTCCTCACCTCTGTTGACATGACTCGAAATTGGCAGCCTTTCCGGGTTGGTAGTCATGTGCAAGATCACCTCGTCCCTCTCCCGAGGTGGCTGTGCAGTGTCACTGTGGCTCCATATCATATGGACATAGAGCTGAAGCCAGTGTCTGATGGAGGCACAGCCCCCCTTGCTGTTGGCTGCTGTTACACCCCTTGTGCCACCCCTTGTGCCCGAGGGCACCGCTGGGATTTTACATCCACCCATTCAGTACCGAGCCCAGGATGCGTATGGGCCACAGGTCACCCAGCCGGGAGGCAGCAGCCCTGGGGCCACACCCATGATGGTCCCCTTACTCAGAGGATGCAGGCAAGAGTGCCGAGGTGTCCGTGTAAGGTGCCCTTGGCAGCGGCAGCATCCTGAGCTGTTGGAGACATGTGCCAGGCTATCCAGCTGGCACTAGGCAGTCCACCCAGAATGAATGGGGAAAGGAGAGTGAGGATGGACACGTGCAAACTGGTCCCTGCTGTGGTTGGCCAGGGCTGATGGCAGGGCCTCTGCTGTCCCCACGGCAGCCCCCAGGGCGGCCATCGGAGGGGCCCTCACTCTCCCCACGGGGCGGCTGTCGGAGGGCCCCTCCGCTCTCCCCTGCTGATTCTAGAGGAGACACCAGGAGCCAAAGGCAAAAGGCTGCGCTACCACGACGAGGCCGACCAGAGTGCCCTGCGGAGGATGACGCGGCTGCGCGTGTCCTGGTCCACCAAGGAGGACGGGCTGCTCGTGCTCTGCCGCATCGCCAGCAATGTCCTCAACTCTAAGGTGCCTGCCCGCTTGGCCCTCGCCCGGCGTCGCCCCGACCGTGCGGTCACATGTTCTCCAGCCTCAGCTCAGTGCGCTGAGGCTCCTGCCTGTCCTGTCCCCTCCGCGTCCTCCCGGCCTCGCACGCCCCGACCATCCAGCCACTGCTCATGTCCCGCCGGCTCCCTGGCCCCTGGGCTCTGCTTCCCAGCTTCCCACAGGGCTGTTGTTTCTGCAGCTTCGTGGCTGCTGGAACGGCTGTTCCTCAGGGCAGAGACCCTTGTCACCTGGCCACAGCCCAGGCACAGTGCCACACCTGGCTGTCACACAGAACGCCTTCGCCTGCCTCCACTTGTGTCCACCATGCCCACCCTCCCTGCCTGCCTGCGTCCCGGTCCCTAGGCCGTGGGGACAACTTGGGCCTGTCCCGCATGCACTTCCTGACGTCACTGGCAGTTCTCAGCCCGGCCAGAGTCTGTCTTCCCGCCATGCTTTTCCCCAGCGTGTGTCCCTTCTCAGCCTTGGTGTTGACCTGTCGCCTCAGGCTGCAACAGCTAGTGGACAGACTGCTTCGCCAAGGCCCCAGGAGCAGGTCCTGCCCTAGGGCTGCAGGCTGTCAGGCAGCCGGGCAGAGGAGGCGAGCAGGCCCTCGTACCGGGCATGCTGGGCTCAGGTGTGGCAGCGGGGGGCACCTGAGCAGGCTGACGGCCCAGTGCCCAGCACCCCGGCCCTCACACCCCTCCTTGGCTAGTTTGATCCTCTTCTCTCACCCTGTCCCCACCCAGTCGCAAAACCTGCGCAGCAGCCACTGCACCCGACTTCTGCATGCTCAGGAGTCCTTCTGTCACTGTACTTATGGAGGGGCGTCCTCAGAGACCCGGGGGGGTGGTGGGCTGTCCGCAGCTCACCACCGGAGCTTACGCCATTGTTGGGCCGTCACTTGTCGCTAAGCACCTTCCTGCGGGTCATTGTCTGAGGTGCAGTCTGCTCGCTTGGTGCATTCTCTGCGAGGTAACGTGGTGTGCAGGGCAGAGGGCCCCGCGTCAGTAGCCACAAAGCGCTTCGCTGACGTAAAGTCAACTCTTCTTTAGACCCCACCGTTGCCCTCCAGTCGGTGCCACTCTCACCGGCAGGGCACCTGCCAAGAGACACTCCCAGACACGCCAGTCAGCGTGGCTGGGCCAGCGCAGGCGGCAGAGCAGCAGTGCCCTCTCAGGACAGGCTGGGGCACGCTCCCCGGGTCCCGGCCCGTGCCGTGGGCAGCCACCTCCCTCCCTCTCTGTCTGCAGGTGAAGGGCCCATTTGTGCCCTGGCAGGTCGTGCGGGACATCTTACATGCCACCTTCGAAGAGTCTCTGGACAAAACATCTCACTCGGTGGGACGCAGAGCTCGCTACATTGTCAGAAACCCGCAGGCCTACCTGAACTATAAGTGAGCCGTATTTTCAGGCGGGTCTCTAGGGCTCAGTTCTGTCCTCCCACCTCTGCTGCTGTGAGGTCCCCAGGAAGCACATCGAGCCTTCCGGCGGGCTGTGGGGTTGGAGTTTGTGAGCAGGACAGTCCTTGATCAGTCAAGGGCCGGGCGGGGATCGGGCGCTTCCGTGCCCTGGGCTTCCGCGGACCTTTATGAAGTAGAGGGAGATGAGGCTCCGGGGGCACAGAACATCTGCTGCCCTCTGGGGGCTCCTGTGTTGGAGGAGGTGGTGAAGTACTACTGGCCCCTCGGGCTCCTCCTGTTGCTTCCTCTTCAGCGGCACTTGGGGGGGAGGTGGAGCCCCAAGAGCATGCGAGGGGCCCAGTGAGCAGCCAGCTCGAGATCAGGAAGTGGAGGGGGCTGGAGGGGGGCTCGACCTGAGCTGGCGCTGCGTTGATGCTGGCGATGTTGGACCGTCTGTGTGTCCGGCCTGGCCCTGGAGAGACCGGAGGAAGCTGGGTGGTTTCTAGCCCTTGCTGCTGCGGCCATGTGGGCCAGGTTCGGGGTGCTCGCATCTCTCTCCGTGGGCTGACAGCGCCTCGGAGCAAGGCTGCCCCAGGAGAGCCAGGCCCTTGGTGGGCGGAGCTGCTTTCCTGTACACAGTGCCCACTGGCCACCCCCTTTCCTAGGGGTGTGAGCTGAGGTCTGAGATGGAGGCTGCTCACCCCTAACCGGTGCCCCAGAGTTGGAAGCTCCAACTCCCTTCTTGGAGCCGGATCCCAGGCCTGTGTAGTCGGACGAGGCACAGTGTCCCCAGAGACTGTCTCCAGTGTAAGGAAGCAGGTGATGCAGAGAACAGCCACACCTGTCCTGCCTCACTGGCCTTGGGTGTGTGCCCTCAGCAGGTCTCTGCACCCTGCTCAGCCATTGAATGGACTGGCAGTGCTGTGACCTGCTGGCAGCCCTTGTTTCCCTCCAGGCGCGCCAGGCTTTACGGCTCACGGGCCGACAGCAGTGCTTGGGCGAGTAGAACTCTAGGGGTAACAAGCGCCAATTGCTGACATTTAACGTTTCCACCCTCACTCCTCATTCGCTCCCTGGTAAGCCAAGGGGTGGAGGTTGATGTTCTTGGGCTCAGCGAGGGCCCAAGAGGGAAGGAGTGAGCAGGGACCAACCTGGCGCCTTCCAGGTCCGGCTCTGCCCGAACGCTCAGTCGTGCGGGAGCGCACAGGTAGATCGCACACACAGTTAGCGAGGCCAGGCGTGCTGGGTGGGAGTATGCTGATCTCTGAGCAGAGTCGTGAGTGGCCTTCGCCTGTCTTGCCCCTGCAGGGTCTGCTTGGCAGAGGTGTACCAGGATAAAGCACTGGTTGGTGATTTCATGAACCGAAAATGTGACTATGAGGACCCAAAGGTAGGCTGTGTGCGGCCGCCGCCCGGCCTGCCTGGAAGCTGGTGTCGCGGCCCTCGGGGCACCCGGTGCCTGTGCCGCTTCCCCAGACACGGGAGTCTCTTCCGTGTGTCTGTGAAGTCTGCGTGTCAGTTGGTGGCTCTGGACCGCGTTCAGTCCGGCTCCAAGCTCCTGTTTCTAAAGATGATAAGGGTTTGATGTGCCTCTTGGAGATATTGCCATGCCTTGGGCCCATTTTGTTAAGAAGATAAGAGGCTGTTGGGAAGTTCGAGCAGCCAGACTTCCTGGACAGTGGCCTGAAAGCTGTCACATGAGCCTGATGTCCAGTGGCTGGGGAAAAAGGCATCTCCCGGACCTGTCTGCTCCCCTCTCCCTCCTGTGCGGCCCAGCACCTGCCTCACAGATGCAGCGCCCGTGGGGTTGGCACCGGGCTGTGAGAGCAGTGTGGGGCCCGGGGGCTCTCAAATGCAAGTGGCCTGAAATTCTGGCCTCACCGCAGCTTAGGCCACGGTTTTTCCCACACGCCAAACAGTTGGGGGCTGGTCCGAGGCAGCGAGGCAGGGATGGCGTCAGGTGCCACTTCATCCTGTCCCGGCACCGTCTGTCCTACTGGTCACATTCCGTTCTGTACCAGGCTGACCCTAGAGCCGAGGCCTCACCCAGAATCCCAGGGCAGGCAGAGGCAGCGGAGGGCAGCCTTTCCCAGCATGCCGCACATGACCAGGGTGGGCGTCCGGGCAGGGACTGAAGTTGCCTGCGTGACCGGACTACCGGATTCCAGGTGCCCCGAGCGCCACCTACTCCATCCGCCCCAGCCGAGCTGGCCGACCTCACTTGGGACGAGCCGTCTCGGGGGCGCTCAGATGCTGTGAGGGGAACAGTGCCGCAGGGGCCCGCACACTGGCGCAGTTCTGGGGACCCAGCACGGAGCCGTGTGTAAAAGACTATTTGTTAGCGTGCCCGCCGTACCCACTGCAGACGAGTTAGGAGGTGGGATGCCGTGAAGCCAGCAGGAGCCAGGCTGAAGTCTAGCCGGGACAGACGGCAGATGCAGGAGCGGACGGGTGTGGGTGGGGCGGGCCGGAGGATACCTGGACTCGGAACGAAGGTGACGGGGGCAGCATGGGTCAGCCCGCAGGAGCGGGGGCACCGGGGAGCCTGTGGGCCGCGTGTCGTTACCCAGAAGCCCCAGACTCTGACCGCCGAGCAGGCGGGCTGCCCTGTGTCGGTCTCCTCAGGTGACGGTGACTGGTGTCGGGGATGTGGGGAGGCAGACAGTGTGGCCAGTGTTCCAGGGGTGTGGCTGCTGTGACATTTGTCACTAGATGTTCCTCAGCACGTCTTCGACATAGCATCTCCCTCTCTCTTGGGAAGGTTTGCGCTCAGGAGTTCAAAGAGTTTGTGGAGAAGCTGAAAGAGAAGTTCAGTTCCACTCTGAGGAGCCCTGAGCTCGACATCCCAGACACGCTGCAGGAGCTGTTTGCCAGGTAGGCTCCTGGGCCTCAGAGAAGGCCGCAGCTGCTGGCCGTGAGCACACCCTGCCCCGGTCAGCGGGCCTGAGCCTGGCAGCCGCCGTGCTTGCCTTGCTGTGGTTGGCTCTCCAGTGGCTCTCCAGGGACTGTGGATTGCTCATGGGTGACCTCAGATGGGACGGGGTGCCATTCCTTCTCCCGCTGGGTCCCTGCTGCTGCCTTAAGCTGGCTTTGCTCGGTGTACAAGGATGTTGCAAATGTAAATGGGGCACAACCTTTGGGCTGCATCCTGTGCAGTGTCCCTGGTGCCCAGCGGAGGGGAAGACCTGCCGTTATTCTTCTGTTCTCACACAGGTACCGAGTTTTGGCCATTGGAGATGAAAAATACCAGATGAGGAAAGAGGACGAACTGACCAGGTGAGTCCCGATGTGCAGAACCCCTGTCCTCAGCTGCTTCCATGACGCAGCGGTGACCAGACACAGCCAGCCTGGCCCTGCGGGGTCAGTGGCATCACATCCCAGCACAGCCCAGCTGTTCTGCTGCCGTCCAGCAGAGTCCATGAAGCCCCAAGACAGTGTTCGATGCCTGACCCCTCCCGAATGTGTCCCCTCTGACCTCCTGTAGCGGGGCTCAGGGTGCCTAGGGGAAGCATCCCACACTCGTAGCAAGTTGTGCACGCGAGGCTGTCTCTGAAGCCCAGCTTTTTATCCTGTCGTGTGTAATTGATTTTCGTTGTGATCAGTAGGGTCCTGTTCTCCTTGGAGAAAGCCTTGTTAGAGGAAAAGACTGCACTGCCCGCCTCACAGGTGTCCTGTGAACAGTGCAGCGTGTGTCACCCCTACCTGCTGGAGGAAACTTGCTATAGTCGAGGCATAGAAACACCGCTTTGTGTGTTGAGGGGCCGGGGAGCCTCAGTGCACGTGTCACCTGTGGGGGACAGAGAGCTGTTTACGGGACGCTCGCACTGAGCTCACTGCCCGTCGCCTGTCTCTCAGCGTGGAGGACATCCAGTTCCTGGTGCTGCAGAACCTGATCCAGAGCACGCTGTCGCTGTCCAACAGCCAGATGCAGTCCTGCCACTCCTTCCAGGTGGGCCGGCCCCCGTGGCAAGGGAGGGGCAGGCATCCCGTTCCAAGGTCCCGGCGGTGCTCCAGCCCTCGCCCCTTGGATCTTTAGTTGCTGGGATTTTGTTTAGTTTTATCTTCATTTACTTTTATAACATGCATTCAAGGCCCTCAGTGTGTGTAGGACCCAGCAGAAGTGAGAAGCAGCAGCGAGGAGCTGCCCCAGGCCAGGACCCAGTTGCCCTGGCAGAGCCACGGCCCCCACTCCTCTCCTACCCACCCAGTCCGTCTCCCCCGTGAGCACTGCGCTCCCACTCACCCAGCGCTGGCGCCAGCGCTACCCGAGTCAGGCTAGCCGATCTCTCCCCGACCCCAAGAGCACCTCATGCTGTCCCCACAGCCCACCTGAGCCCCTCTGCCGTCAACGTGAGGCCGCTTTTCTGTCCCTGAGCCCCTCCGCGTGGCCTCAGTATGTCACTTTAGTCCGTGTGCCTCACTGAGTCCTGGGGGCTGTGCGGTCTGAGAGCCAACCGAGCCTCAAGCTCTTCACTGGGCAGTGGCTTTCCCAGCCAGCACTCTGCAGGCAGTGGTTGGGGACCGTCCTGGAACTGGGGTGAGGGAGGTGTCGAGGGCCACAGGAGAGCGGAGTCTGAGCTGCTCAGTGCGGAGCCGGAGTGTGGTGGCACCGCCTGCGGGTAGCGGAGTCTGAGCTGCTCAGTGCGGAGCCGGAGTGTGGTGGCACCGCCTGCGGGCAGCGGAGTCTGAGCTGCTCAGTGCGGAGCCGGAGTGTGGTGGCACCGCCTGCGGGCAGCAGGACGTGCAGGGTTGGAGCTGAGAGGGACACGTGAGCTGAGCGCTGACAGTCACAGATCTGGGGCATCGGCGCAGGGTCCTGATGACCCTGTACGTTCTAGTGGTCCTGTGTTGATGCTTGGACTGGGGGAGCCTCTTCCTTTCTTGCCGGTGGCCTGTGGCTCGGCAGGTGTGACGTGATGGTCTGAGAGCCGGGCAGCCGCATCCCCAGTGACACGTGTGTGCCAGCACCACGGCTCCCACCCCGGCCCGACTGCTTTCCCGTGAATCACGCTCACCGCTAACACTCTTCACAGACCTTCCGCCTCTACCGCGAGTACAAGGAGCCGGTGCTGGTGCGAGCCTTCGTGGAGTGTCAGAGGAGGGGTCTTGTCAACCGGCGCCGGGTCAGCCACACCACGGGCCCCAAGAAGAACCGCGCCCTGCCCTTCGTGCCTATGTCCTACCAGCTGTCCCAGTCTTACTACAGGTGGGTCCCGGGCCAGGCAGGCCGCAGCCGCACCAGTGTGCAGGCCCCGGCCCGGGAGGACCTCACGGTGGCATGTTGCGTCGGGGTGCCTTGGAGCGGGTACTGCCTCTCCCTCGCCCCTGCCTGAACCTGTGGACGGGGAGGGGTGGTGTTCAGAGCAGCTGCCTGCAGAGCCCGTGGCCACAGCTCCCACGCCGCGCGGCTCACACTGAGTCTGCTGCTGGACACTCTGGGTTCAGTGTCTTGCGCTCACCTCGTGTGAGGAGGTCCCCTGAGACTGCTGGGCAGTGTCACCTCGCCAGCCCACCCTGCCACACACGGGTGGGGCCTCCGCAGACCAGGGTGCAGCAGGGCTCTTTCTCCTCTCCACCCCTTTGCCTCTGGCTCCAAACACTGCGGCTTCCCCTGAACCGTCCCCCGTGACCCTCTGCCTTCTGGAAGACACACCCAGTCCCAGCGTGGCCACCCAGCAGTGCTGCCGGTGAGCCTAGTGCTGTGTCCCTCCCTTCAGCGGCCTGCGCCCCTCGGGCCCAGGGCTTTCAGCCCCGTCGTGGCCTTCGGAGGTGGGAGGGCACCACACGCCCTGTCCCTCTGTGAGGTCAGGACGGGTACAGGTTATTGTCACAGCAGGACTTGCATCCACCTGCTTTGCAGCCACAGTGGCTGGAACTTATGGGATGAGGCGTAGAGCTCTGGGTCAAAAGATAGGACCTGCTGGCGGGGGCAGCACTGCAGAGCATAGTCCCTGCCCCCTCACGGTTCTGACCACACGTGGACCGTGCTGTGGCCGGTGCTGGCCCTTTGGAGCTGGGCCGTGGGCAGGCCCTGACTTCCTTTCTGTCCATGTAGGCTTTTTACCTGGCGATTTCCCAGCACCGTCTGCACAGAATCTTTCCAGTTCTTTGACAGACTCCGGGCTGCTGGCAGGTTGGACCAGTCTGACCCTTTCTCCTTCAAAGACCAGGATGACAGTGCGCCCCCCGCCGACATGGTGGCATTTTCTATGGACAGCCCTGGGGGTCACTGTGTGACCGCCCTGACCCTCTGGTCTCTGGGCCTCATCTCTGTGGACGTCAGGATTCCAGAGCAGATCCTGGTGGTGGACAGTTCCATGGTGGAGAGCGAGGTCATGAAGAGGTGAGCACCGGGTCAGCAGTCCGCAGCGGGCTGTGCGTGACCGTCAGTGGGGGCAGGGCGGGCCGGGCGCTGACACCGTCATTTCCTTGCTGTGACGGTGCCTGCTGTCAGGTTTGCTCAGTTGTCAGCCTTGTCCTGAACCTCGCTGCTTTGTGTCTGGCGAGTGGGCCTCGAGGTGGGGACAGCAGTGTTTGTGAGGACAAGACTAGAGTCAGTTCTGGGGCTCCCTGGAGACTTCCAGTGAAAAGAGCGGACTGCAGGGTGGCGTGTAGAAGCCGGTTCAGCCCAGAGGCCCAGGTGACTGGGTGAGACCAGCAGCAGGCGGGTGAGCCGTCTCCAGCCTGAGTGTCTCTTCCCAGCCTGGGGAAGGACGCGGGCTTGGAGGACGACGAGGACGAGGAGGAGGACCTGGAGGAGGGCGCAGGGGCCAAGCGCGCGGCCGTGGAGGTGAAGGCACATCAGGCCTCCCACACCAAGTACCTGCTGATGCGTGGCTGCTGCGTGCCCGGCCTGGTCAGCACTCGCAACCTCAGCCCCAGCGACAGCGTGGTGGTCAACTCCTGCCAGGTGAAGCTCCGGCTGCGTAGCACCCCCTGGCACACCCGGCTCCGGCCTGCAGGTGAGTGTCCCGAGGCCTCCACAGAGCCCCGCCCTTAGCAGCCGCGGTTCGGGGCTGTGACCACGCACTGCCGGTACTCCCATCCTGCCTTCTCAGACAGCCCCGTTACTGTCACGGGAACTTTGGAGTAGTATGCTGTTTTATTTTTTCATTCATTTTTGCAGTACTGGAGATTGAACCAGAGCCTTCACACTGAGATGCAACCTAGAGCCTTTGTACTTTTTTATTTTGAGATAGTTTCCTAAGTTGTGCGGGCTGAGCTCAGACTTTGGTCTTCCTGCCTCAGCCTCCCAGAGTGCTGGGTCTCAGGCCGTGGCGTGCACCGTGGTGCGGTGGCTGAGTGCCGCCCGTGGGCGCGTGCTGAGGACGCCGCTGGCGCGTCCTGCCGCCTTCACTCCCAGCAATGGCGTCCTTCCAGTTCTGCCGCAGGTGACCTTTGAGACTAGGTCATTTGAGCCCTCTTTTGCTTCCCCTCGTTTTAAGGGCTCTTCCTGCCCTTCCCGCCCACGGCTTTCCCTCGCCACCCTCCTTTCCATGCCCACAGCCAATGTCAGAGTCCTTACTGTCATTTGTGCCCATGAGAGTCGGGTGCTCTGTCAGGAGCTGGGCTGGCAGCGTGGAGTGACAGCCTGTACCTGGTGCTCCTAGCAGAGCCGTCTCCCGCAGGCAGCAAGCGGGACCGCCAGGCCAGGGGCAGGAGGCTGCGATGTATTGCCCAGGCCTGGGGTTGCTCCCAGGTCCAGGGAGCAGCCAGCACAACCTGCAGAAAGGGGAGCCCATGGCAGGCAGAGTCGGTTCTCCCCAGGCACTCTGTGACCTGCGCTATCCCGGGAAGGCCTGTGCGGCCGGGTGTCCAGTCCAGGAGCTGCGGTCGGCAGTGCGGGGTCTGCCGAAGGTGGCCCAGTGGCTGTCGGGGGTGCCGGAGGGTCTGCCTCTGGACCGCAGCGGCCCGGGTTGGGCCAGGCCTCCATTGGGCTGACCCGGTCTCCCTCCTGGTCTTCGCAGACCCTTCTCTGCAGGAGCTGACGGAGGGGACCTCCTGCCTCCCTGACTCCTTCACCAGGCTGTTGGAGCCCCCAGGAAACATGTTCAGCCTGGAGGAGTTTGCCCACCAGGGGGCGCTCTCTGGGTACAGCCCCGAGGACCTGTCTGCTGCCCGGGAGATCTGGCAGGCTGTGTTCTCCATGGGCTGCTTTGGGATTGACAAGGAGGAGCTGAGCAGACAGTTCTCGGCCTTGGAGAGGACAGGAGGCACCAGGACGTTCCAGGACTACGTCCAGGTGAGCTAAGCCTGGCCCACCGCTCTTGCCGGTGGCCTGTTCAGGTTGTGGTGTGAGTTTCTGTAAAAGAATTGAAGCAGTTGCCACATGTAAAGATGAGGATGCTTCACCTAAAATCTGGCCTGTCGTGAGTGTCAGAGCTGAGTGAGCCCTCGCAGCTGCTTCTGCCCAGGGTGGGCCGGGCCCTCCCTGGCCTCCTGCGGGCCTGGACTCACCTGTTGTGACAGGCGGGCCCCTTGCACCTCACGTGGCCTGCACACTGTCAGCAGCAGCTGTGTGGGGGGTGGGTCCGTGAGAGCCATGTCTGTCTGAGATGCCTCGGCTCCAGCCCCCAGGGGCAGATGGGGCTGCTGCAGGGCAGCTGCTCTGTGTTGAGCAGGGCAGCGTCGTGTTTATCTGGCTGCTCTCCGGAATGCGGGAAATCACGCCCACGTGGCATTTAACTGTTGACTAAACTCTCAGTGTAGCGTAGCCCTGGGAGGGAACAGCCCGCAGAGGGATAAGGACTCTGGCTGTGGTGCCAGCTTTCCCCAACGCCGCCCTCTGCCCAGCCACCCAGACCCACGTGGAAATAGTGACCACTCTGTTGGAGGCACTTGGTTGTCAGGTCTGTGGGGGAGCACGGCAGGCAAAGGAGACCCGCAGCGTCTCCAGGGTCAGTGGCGTGACTGTGGTACAGTCAGGGCCTGTCCTGGGTCTTGTGCCTAATGCAGCCCCAGTCTGGAGGCCAGGTCTGTCCTGGGACCCTGGCACATCAGCGAGGGGACGTGGTTGAGCAGACCCTTGACCCTGTTCCCAGCGCAGCCCTCCTCCTTCCAGGACCTGTTGGCGTGGAACCAGGTGCTAGAGGTTGGCAGCAACACGGTCCGCCTGGTGGCCATGGTCTTCGCCCGGCCTTGGCTGCTGCACTCGGTGCGGCTGAGGGGCATGGAGGAGGGTGCCCCGGCCACACTGCTCGAGGGGCCTGCTGGCGAGAGGCTAGTTCTGCCTCCTCAGAGCACCAAGCGACGGGCACACTGGGTGAGCCAGAGCAGCGACACCGACACCGAGTGCGCTCTGGGGCCCCCTGCGAAGAGGCCTGTGCTGCAGGACATGCGCTGGGCCGCTGGCCCCAGGCTGGCTGCGGCAGATGGGGCAGAAGCCCCAGCTTTGGCTCTGCCCCCGGCTCCTGAGGACACAGGTGCTGAAGGGCCTATGCAGGAAGACCAAGAGCATGGCGCACCCCACTCCCCAGGCCCGGAGCAGCTGAGCAGTGAGGCCCAGCTTCTGGAGGGCTCAGGAGACCCCAGAGGTACCAGCCTTAGCCCCACCCCATTCTCTGTCCTCCCGCAGCCACACGCGGCTCCTGGGGTTTGGGGAGACCAGGCTTTAAGCAGACGCCAGTCTCCTGGGGCGGCGTCTTCCTCTGTGCTCCGTGCGGCTCCCTCCCTCCTGGGCTGCTTACACTCCGCGCTTTGCACATCGCTGGGGTAGAAAGGATAGTGCTCACTGGCCACCCTGGGCGAGGGTCCCTCCCCCACCAGCATGCTGCCCGGTACTGCTAGCCGGGCTCAGGCCGTGGACACTGAGAGTCTGGACTGTGTCCCTCCCGCCTCCGCTCTGTGCGTGGAGGAGGCCCGGGTGGGCGCCAAGCTCTAGCCCTTCCTCTTTCTTCTCAGGGCTTATAGACACTTCTGGGGTCGTTAGCTTCTCCCAGGCGGCTCCTGAAAGGTGAGCACAGGTTGGCGTTCGGCCTGGGCTTGGTGGGGCAGAGAGGGAGGTTCGTCTTCAGCTCCCCACTCAGGTGACCCCGGGCGGCTCCGTGCCAGTGACTGGCAGGAGGAGGGTCCCCAGCGGCTGGCCTGGGTGGACCGCAGTTTGTGAGGGTGGAAGTGCCCCTCGGGCCGTGCCCGGTGGCCCTGACCACCAGCTCCCCTCCCAGGGCCACGGCGCTCCCCGGGTACTTGAGCTGGCCAGCTCTGAGCTGGGTCCCTGGGCCTCCTCGCTGCCCACAGTGGCCTCAGCTCACGTCACGGGTGAGGAGAGGCCCAGCAAGCGGCTGCCTTGGCCACAGCCACAGCCAGCTCGAGCCTGCTCTGAGGAGGTCTGCCTGCGGGCCGAGCCAGCCTGGCGAGCGCACTGCACCCTTTGGAGCGGTGCCCTCGGCCAGGCATGGGGGCAGGGCCACGTGCCCCGTGTCCCAGCTGCCAGGGCCCACCTGGCTCACAGCTGACTGGGCAGAGCCTGCCCCCCTCCCACGCAGCCCTAGTGCTTGAGGGGCGGTTGGCAGCCTTGGCTCAAGGCCCAGGCCCAGGGTCCGCCCAGCGTCAGCACAGCCGGAGGGTGGCAGGTGCCATTGCGGGGAAGCCACGGGCCCCAGAGTTCTGACTTGGCTTCCTCCTGGCACCGACCTGGCTCATGGACCTGGCTCCACTGCATCTGAGCAGGTCCCCAAGTCGAGGTGACAAGCCCTGCGGACCGACAGGGCAGGGTCTCGAGGTACTTATGGACACCGGGGGCGGGAGATGACGGTCCCTCCCACCCTGCAGGGACTGTGAAGACATTTGCTTCATCGGCCGCCCGTGGCGTGGCGTGGACGGCCTCCTGAACACGCCGGTGTGCAAGGGCATGATGGAGGCCCTGCTCTACCACGTCATGAGCAGGCCTGGCATTCCCGAGAGCAGCCTGCTGCAGCACTACCAGGGCGTCCTACAGCCTGTCGCGGTGCTCGACCTGCTCCAGGTGTGGAGCCCCAGCTCTGAGACGGTCCCCGGGCATCCTGCCTTGGCACCCCTCCAGTGCCCTCTGGGTCCACAGCAGGGTCCGGCTCTCAGCGCTCTTTGCCACCCCCACCCTGACCTGGCACAGCCCTAGGCTCCTATTCCTCCCCTTTCTCAGGCCCACAGCCCTCAGGAGCGCAGAGTAGTGAGTGAGCAGCTCTGGCAGCAGGGAGAGCTGGCAGCAGGTGCCCACTCCCTCTTTGGGGCAGCTGTGTCCACCCCAGCTGGAGTCTGCCCCGTCCTCCCAGCCCACATGCCCAGGCTCCAACTCCTCGAAGTTCAATGTGATTTCCTGAGCTTCAGCACCAACAGGCCCAATGCCCCCTCTGCCCACCTGGCTGTTGGTGCTGGCAGGAAGCACCACGCCATTCCCACCCACCTGCTGCCTCCTGTGGGCTAAGTACCCTGAGACCCCACCCTGTCTATCCGCAGGGCCTGGAGTCGCTCGGCTGCATCCGGAAGCGCGTGCTGAGGAAGCCGCCCGCTGTCTCGCTCTTCTCCGAGCCTGTGGTGGCGAGGCCTGGGCCTGAGGTGCCGTCGGGCCCAGGTGACGGCTTTGAAACCTTCTACGAGCCCACGCTGGACTGCACCATCCGCCTGGGCTGCGTCTTCCCGCCCAAGGTCAACTGGAACAAGTGGATCCACCTGTAGCCTCGCGCACCACCTGACCTCGTGCCCTAGGGGCGGTCTGTGCCCTGCTCCGGCCGGGGACAGGGCACTGGGCACTGGCAGATCCCCACCCTCCCGGATCGCTGGGCAGTGAGCGGCTGACCTACTCCACAGTTCCCTTGGGTGGCACAGGAGTGGGACTCAGCTCACTGGCAGCCGTGTGTCCTGTCCAGCTGGGTAGGATGCTGTGGCAGCTGCCAGCACCTGGTCCGGCCCTGTGGTGTCCACCGTGTCTGGGCCATTGCCCCGTGCCCGCGCCGGGGCTGCCCAGCCTCTGAACGGGGCTCACATGAGCACTGGAGGCGCCGCAGGGCAGGCTTGTCCCCAGGTTCTGGGGCCCTGCTGTTGGGACCTCACTGCTGCCACCACGGCAGCTGACTGGCTGAGTGCCCAGGTGCCACTAAAGGCCACCATAGAAAAGGCCCCGGGTGCCACCGACCCCCAGGGGGGGCTCTATAGTCTGGTTTGGTTTGGTTTGGTTCTTTCGGCCTCCTTCCTCATTTACCGACACGCCCCCTGGCGTGTCTTTATTTATTTTTTAATTACAGTGAAATCGAGTGCATTTAGTTGTGCACATTTTCTGCAGTTGTCCCTGGGCTCCTGCTCAGCAGGAAGAGCCGAGAATGGCCGCGCCTGGGGACCGTCCCGGGCCGCCTGCGGTGGGTCTGGGAGTCTGCAGCCGGGAGGGACTCAGAATGCTGGTCTCACTGACTGCTCTGCTCACCTGCCCGCCCACACTGCCGCCGCCACCCGCCCTGGGGTGCCAAGGTCTCCAGATTCCATGGTGCAGGCCGGCTCTGGGCAAGCCGCCTTTGAGACCAGCCCAGGAACGGGCAAGGGTGGCACAGGTCAAGTGGGGGTGGCGGTGACTGAAGCACAGAGGTAGGAGCAGAGTGTGTCTGTGGGTGCAGGCAGCACCAGGGCTGTGTGGGCCTTACCCGCCTGTCCCTCACACAGCTGGGCGGGAAAAGGCCCGACCACGGCTTGGCGGCCTGTCTCCCGGGCCGTGGTCCGCACTGTTTGCCTTAGACGGGCGCCACATGAGCCCATTTACTCGAGCGCTGCAGACCTGGCGGCCACCCCTTCCTCATACCCGCCCCCTGCCCTGCACCCAGCCCGGCGCGTGGAATGAGCTCACCAGCGGCTTGCTCTCCCATCCCTGGCACCCCGGTGTGCCCACGTCCACACGTGCAGAACCACCTGCAAGCCGGTGGATAGCCCCAGCCCTGAGTCCACGCAGCCCTGCCACTGCCTTTGGCGTGTGGGCAGAGGGCTCCTGGCCCCCCCTCCAGCCTCCTGCAGGATCACCTGGTGAGCCCTTGGCCGCCACCCTCCCCGCCCACGCTTGTCTTGTCCTGTGTGGCCCTGCCCCTCCCTGCCAGCCTTGTTGGCCGAGCTGAGAGCGCCCGCTGTGACCCCGTGCCCTCTGGCCTCCCTCACCACCTCCCCTGGGCCCTTTCTGCTGCTGGGGCTTTTCCCCACACACCTGTGCATCGTGGCCAAGCGAGGAGGGCCCTTCCACGCCAGTAGCGCAAAGCAGCCGTGTCTGGCTGAAGGAGAAAAAGGCAACTGGTATTTCATCTGTGATCGCAGGGTTAGTGTGAGGGTTACATAGGGCTTCACAACCCCACACACAGTGTAACCTGCCACCCGGCTGTTGCCAGGTCAGCCGAGTGGGAGGGCACTGCCCAGTGCCAGGCTGCCGCTTCCAGCACTTGCCAGCAGGGGGCAGCAAGCATCTATTTCCTGACGCTCCTGTGTAAACTCAGGCTGGCAGGAGTGATTTATCCCTGGAGATGACAGCGCAACGGTAGCAATACTTCCTCCCCCTTGTGAGGTGACAGACACCATGTGGGCACCTTGCTCATGGGGTCCAGGGGCTGTTGACATGCTGATTTGATATGTGGCCGCTAAGACCAGAGGAGGCGATGCTTCCCAATCTCGGGGCCTCTGACGTGAGCTCCAGGGCCTTCTCTTACCATCCAGGACAGGAGGTCACACCCTTGCCCCAGGGACGGGGACAGCCCTAGTTGCCTGGCCGGAGCTGTGGGGTGGGGCTCCTCTGCCCACTGCTGACAGCCGTGCTGTCCTGTATTCACTCAGAGCCAGGCACTGTCTCAGCTCTTAAGAGGCGACGGTGACTTCACTCTGCCCCAGTGGTGTGTGCAGTTAGTACTCCATATCTAAGAGGTGGATTTTCAGAAGTATCTTATTTGCTTTGTTTTGGTTTTTTACCATCTTAGGGATTGAACATAGAGCCTTTGTACTGAGTTACATCCCCAGCCCTTCCTATTTGTGTTTTTTTATTTTGAGCCAGGGTCTTGCCAAGTTGCCCAGGCTGTGGTTGACTCTCAGATCCTCCTGCCTCAGCCTCCCAGAGTACTGGGCTCACAGATACAAGCCACCATGCCCAGCTGACAGAGGTTCACGGCGTGGTAGGTGTTACGGAGAACAGCCAGGTCAGCTGTGGTTTTGAGGAAGGGGCCGGTCGGACCAAGCCTGGACCCCCGCTGTCCCTCCTGAGAGGCGCCTCTAGTCCCTCACCACCCACAGGTTTCTGGGGCTCGGGAGCACGCAGTGCACTGCCAGTCTCCCAAGGTGCAGACCCGGAGCGGTCAGGGTGGCTGAGCCGTGTGGGGCTCTGCTGTGCCTGGACAGCAGCAGGGCCGGTCATCCGCAGCTGAGACGGGGCTGAGGACGCCCGTGAGGGGCAGGGAGTGCAGCCCGTGGTCCGTGTCCACTGAGAGAAGGGGTCTGATCTCCACTGCTGGCCCACTGGGGCGCTCAGTGGCCAGGCTGGCCTGGCAGAAAGCCTCTCAGTCAGGTGGTGCCCACCCCCTCCCCGGGCTGAAGGGCGGTGAGCACTGCTGGTAGCACAGCTGGGCGGGCAGGGGAGCCCAGGAGGCCCCCGGGCTGGTCTCCATCCTCCACCTGAGAGAGCCGAGAGCCTCCTCATGCCCCTTCGTGAAAAGGGACAGAGGCTCTGTCCGTCTGGGGAGCTGGGGCTCGGTCCTGGCCCCTGTGGGGTTTTGTTCAGTGCTGAGGCAAGTGCTCGGCAGAGGGGACTCCAGGGAGCATCAGCACGCATGCTCCGTGCCCCCGGGAGCCAGCCTGAGCGCCAGCGCAAGACGCATCAGCGTGTCACCACATCCCAGCAGCCTGGGGCAACTGCAGGTGGCAGAGGACCTATTTGGGGCTCACAGGACACGTCCGTGTGGGGGCCTGTCGCCCTGGTCCTGTCTCCTCACTGCGGGCACAGTCACCGTGACAGGGACATGGTGATTGTCGGTCAGATGCTGTGCCCAGTTCTCACAGCTCATTGGCAGGCCCTGTGCCCCCCTCCAGACCATGAGGAGCTAAGAAGTGAAGTCATGTGCCCAAAGGCCACAAGTTAGAAGTATCTGGTGACGAGCGTAAGGACTTCCATACTCAGCCCCAAAGTCCAGGCAGCATGTGGTCTCAGGTACCGTTGGATCCAGGAGCTTGAGAGACACAAACGGAGAGTCCACCCCTGGGTTCTGCGCTGTCTGCTCTCGGGCCGGCCGCTCCCTCCTGCTGGTCCCATCTCTGGGAACTCCTAGGCGGACAGTTCACCACACGGCTCGGTGCAGCCGTCCAGTTAGCAGCTTGGAACTAGGCACAGTAGCGGCTTTTACACCAGCCAACAAGGAAACGCTACAGACCGGGCTTTATTGAGCGCCTCCTGGGTGCCAGGCCAGCACAAACCAATGAGCAGGACGAATCGCTCTCCCGCCGTGGGGCTGGGGAGCGCGGCCCAGTCACCAGGCTGCTTCCAGCACCGGTGTCTCTCTCTGTCCCACTGTTCCTTCCAGGCCTTGCCCATCCTTCCGCACCCACACTCCCACCCCTGCCGCTGGGCCAGCTCTGCCCCCCCTGGGTGAGTGGCAGATGCATCAGGGATGCAGCCGGAAGGAAGCAAGTCCTCCCCGCCCCACACCCCACGTGCCGGGTCGCCTGCTGGTCCCTGGGGAGCCTGCGGTTTGGGTGGCACCTGCACCCTGTTGCTCTGCACACCTGCACCCCGCTCACTGCCTCAGGTGCCTCGTGCAGGCGCTTCCCCTCAGCCCCGTCCAGCCTGCTGCCTGGGACCTGAGCGGCTCGGTGCAGACTGAGCTGCTGTCAGGCCTGTCTCCCGAGCCTGCTCGCTCCCAGCCTGGTCCTGAGGAAGCCGAGCTGCCTCTAGGGGGCGCCGTGGGGCAGCAGTCTAGCCTCTTCGACGTTGACCCCCTGCACCTACCGGCAGCGCCTGCACTAAGCCAGCAGCCAGTGCGGCGCTGAGAATCAGCTTTAGTCCACATTTCCGCACTGGCCAGCACCTCCACTTCCCTGACCCCCAGGAGAGGTGAGCAGGTGCAGGACGGAGTCGGGAGGGAGAGCTGGGGTGCGGTCGGGTGCTGAGCCCCACGGGGAGGGTCCCTTGGGTGCTGTACTTCTCTGGGTGACCTGGCACAGTGCCTGGCATATAATTGGTGCTGGAGAAATAGTTTATGGGTACATATGGGGAATTTCTTAAAATGGGCAGCAGAAGCAAGAAAAGACATCTTGGTGACAAGGGCTGTTTCAGAGACAGGCCAGAAAGCCCCTGAGTGCCCGGTGGGGCCTGGCCCGCCTGGCTGTCGGTAAGGCTGGGGCGCTCGCTTCCCACCACTGGTGCCAGCCTGCCCGCCACAGAAGCCAGGAAGCGGTGCCCTCCGAGGCGGGCCACACAGAGAGCTCCTGCCCAGGGTCCACAGCCCAGAACGTCAGGCAGCGTTCAGACCTGCATCCGGGCCCCTCACGATGTCCACCCCAGCACCCCTGGTCTCGCTCTGTCCCTGCCCCTGCTCGAGCTGGAGGGAGTGGCCTGGGTTTCCCTGGCTCCTGCAGGGAGACCCAGGGGCTGGGCTGACGTGTCTCAGGTGGTGCTTGCAGCACACCGGGCCTCACACTTGCACGTGGAGATGAGGACACTGGGCATGGGGCCCAGGGGCCACAGCAGGGCCTCTTCCTGTCCACCCAGGTGGCCCTGTCCCATGGCTTGGGGACACGCACACCAGACTGCCTCCCTAGCTGGCCTGGGATGCAGGCCCCGCGGGGGGAGGCTCCATGATCACCCACTGGCGGAGGTAGCTCCGGGGGGGCCCCTCGTCACACTCCACGGGGCTGCTGCAGTCGGAGCTCGCAAAGCCGCTGTCGAACGTGTCCATGTCCAGGCCGGCGGGGGGCGAGCCCACCTCGCTGTCAGGGGCCTCGCCAGGTGACAGCCCCTTCCAGGCTGGCTCCTTGGCCCAGCCCTCCTCCACCACCGGGGGCAGCCTCAGCCTGTCCACCAGGCTGCCCAGGGGCCCCGCTGAGACGCAGCCGCAGGAGAGGACTGTGGTCTCTGTGTCCAGGAGCAGGCCTTCCGGGCCGGGGCCTGGTGCTGGGCCAGTGTCCAGGTTCAAGGCTGGGTAGCCGTCGTCCCCGCAGCTGCAAGGCCAAGTACACAGCTGCTCCGTGTCCTTCACAGTCACTGTGGCGATGGACACCACCCCGTACGGCTTATCCCTGTCCTCGCTGTAGTCTGAGCTCCTCGGGCTGCCAGCTGCGGAGGAGGCCCCGGGCTCAGGCACCCCATCGGACTCCAGCAGATCTGCGGGCCCCAGCAGCCCCAGGGCCTCCAGCCTCTTGGCCATGTTCTGTGACAGGTGGCAGTCAGGCACCTCCAGGATGGATGGTGCTGCTGGGCTCCAGGGTGCCAGCTGCAGGCTGGAGGCAGTGAAGGGGGCGCCCACCCACTTCTGTGAGGAAGAAAGAGACGGCTGTGGGGGAGGTCAAGGTGCAGACCCAGGGCCAAGGGCAGCGCGCAGAGGCAGCAAGAGAGAGAAGGCACAAGAGAAAGACACGGGGGGGGGGACCGGGAGCAGCACCCCGCAGGGTCCTGATGCTGCCCGCCCCCAGCCTAGCGTCCCCAGCAGTGGGCAGGCGCTACCCTCAGGAGCCTGTTCGCAGGTCCTGTGCCCGTGGCCTGTGGTCTCCCGGGAGCAAGGAAGAGCCTGAGTTATGGGGGCCCGGGCAGGAGAGCTGGGGTCTGCTCACAGAGCCCCGCCTGCCCTTCTCTTTCCTGCTCGGCGGGCCCCAAAGCCCAGCGTTCTCCTGTCCACACGTCTCCAGTAGACACGCACTCTAGTAGGGGCACAGTAAACAACCAGCCAACTAGGAGGGCCTCCAGAGGGCGCTGCATGGAGAGGGTGGCCATGAGGCCCGCTCACCAGCAGGGACCGCACTACGGCACCAGAGTGCCCTCTTATCCGACGGGCACAGAAGTCTCAGAGGAGCTTGGTTGCGTGGTCTGGTGTGAGTTTCAGCCTCTGTGCCTTTGTCTCCCCATCTGTACAAGGGGCCCACCCCAGATTTAATGAGGCTCCTAGGAGGCCCCGCCATGGGGACCCACTTGAGCTTCAGGAGGAGGAAAGGGCAGGCTCCGGGGTTGATGTCCAGGCCCCTGCCCTGCAGACCCAAGCCCCAGAGTGTCTGTCTCTGTGGGGACCTCAAGCTGGCGGGAGCAGCACCGCACACATGAGAGCGCCCCCTCCCTCGTGCCAGGTCAGCTGACTTCCGGCATGGGCAGGAGCTGGCAGGCTGCTCCACCCTCTACCACATCCTCTCCAGCCTCGCTCTGCAGGGTGGGCAGCGCCCACGCAGCGGCAGACGGCAGTATGCCGGCACTCGCCAGGTGGGTGCCTGCGTCCGTGCCGCGAGAGGCCAGACCCTCCACACATGCCTGCCCTCAGAGCGGAAGCGTGGAAGATGCACCTCGGTCCCCGGGCATCCCCTCGCGCAGCCAGTGCTTTCTGCATGTTGCAGATGGGGAAACTGAGTCCTGGCTGGGCCTTGAAGCGAGGGCTCCCAGAGAGGGGATACCCACCTTGAAGTCTCCTCTGTGGCCCTCATACAGGGGCTGGAAGAACCGTTCCGGGCTGGGCACGGGTGCCCACAGCTCCTTCCATAGCCTAGGGGGACAGGGGACAATCAGGCCCTGACTGCAGCCAGGGGCACGTGCCTCCCGCCTTGGCACTGCCACCTTTGTCCTGCGAGATGCCGGACACTTGCCAGGACACAGCCCAGGGACCTCCCTACCAGCCTGGCCTCAGGTACTGCACCCATCAAATGGGAACAGCACGTGTGTCTCTGGGTCCCCGGAGACAGGGGCTCAGGGCTCTGCGGCAGCTGTGAACCACATCCTCATCTGAGCCCGAGATGGGCAGAGCTGACGCCATGGGCCGGAGAGAACCCGCCGCCCAGCACCCAGCACTGCGCAGGGCTCGGCCAACTGCTGCATTTCTGGCATCCCCTCTGTCCCTGGCTGACTGTCTGGATGGACAGAGCTCTGTGCCCGATGCCTGCCGCTCCGGGAGGGCTCAGCCAATGGTGGCTGGCACAAGCTCACCACAGGGACAGGTCAGAGCAGGCTGGCCATGGGGTGGGCAGGTGAATCATCACATCCGCCCCGCCTGCAGGCCCCTCTGCATGCCCACGTCACTGGACAAGGTCACAGTCAGGTCTCTGAGGAGTGCGAGGTTTCACCCCTGCCTCCTCCAGGTGACAGCTGTGTGACTTGGGGCAGACTCCTGAGCTGTTCTGGGCCTTGTCCCCCATTTGTGCCAAGCTCCTAGGGCTGCTGTGAGTGCTGTGCATATAGTAGGCACGCGGTGGCTGCAGTCAACACTGCCGTCCCCATCGCGATGCTGGGCATGCCCCCCACGGGCAGGGTGCTGCTGACCCCCCCCCCCCCGCTCCCGGCCCCACCTCACCTCCAAGGCAGGCGGATCTTCAGGCCGGTGAAGACAATGGCCAGGAGAACCAAGATAATCAAGGAGAGGAGCAGCAGGTGGCTGTCCCAGCCTGCCTCGGGCTCTGCGGAGAAAGCAGACGGTGGCTCCAACAGAACTGCCTATCCAGAGCCACACAGGTGCATGGGGCCGACAGGTGGGCGCACTGCGGTACCTGGGACGGAGACGGACCCGGTTCAGGTCCTGCTCCACCCTGCTGCCCCTCGGGTCTTAAATGGCCCTCAAAGGCTCTCGTGTTAAGGCCGGTCCCCAGCGTGCAGCGCTATGGCGAGGGGGCAGAACCATCCAGCCCTGGGGCTGGCGCAGGAAGTGGAGAACTGGCCCTGTCCTTGAAAGGGCCATGGTGACCCTGGCCCCTCTTCTTCCTCTGTCTTCCCCAATCCACAAGGACACCGATGGCCTCTACTGCACATTCCTACAGGACACACAGGCCCAGCGCGAAGGAGCCAGGGAGCCAGCACCAGACCTCGGAACCCACCAAAGCCAAAATCACCCCTCTGCGCTTAGCTAGGTGTCTTGGGAAGTCCATCGGCAGGGACAGCTGACCAGCACACTGTTTCAACTTTGTCCCTCATCTGTGGGTGGGAGAGTGAGCCTCGAGGCTCAGGAGGGTGAGAGGCTGGCTGAGAAGGCAGCGTCCGAGGGTTTCTCAGCCCGCAGGGGCAGCTGGGCAGGCAGGGCAGCGGACCAGGACCCGAGTCCGCCGTGGCCTCACACCTACCCCCGGGCTGGGTCCGGAAGATGACTGGGTCACTCCACTCGCTCCAGGCGCCTCCGAAGGAGCTGGGCTGAGGGCCTGCCCGCACCTGCAGCTTGTAGCTTGAGTTTCTGCGGAACTCCCCAGGGAGGAGGGGCACACTTCTGCGGTCCTCGGAGATCAGCTTTGTCACCGGACTCTGCCAGGATGGAATGAAGGCCAGGTCACCAGGCCGGCCGGCTTCGCAGCAGCCCTGCAGCCCATCAGCGCTGGGCCCTTCTCCACGGCTGTGGCCCGAGCTGCCTGGGCCCGCCTGGGAGGCGACCCAGTGCGCCCCCTGCAGGGACAGTGTCCCAGGAGAGCCACAGACCGGCACGTCCCAGACAGTGGACGCCTGTGGGCTCCTCAACCGCTGGAGACCTAGTGACGGCCAGGGCGGGGATTTCTGGAAGTTTCTACTAGTTCCATCCTGTCAGTGGCTATCCCTGGAAGTCTTCCTTGCAGACATCCTGAGCAACAGTGTTCATGAAAATCCTCAGCTGGGTGGTGAGAGTGGACAGATAACCCTTCAGTACAGGCACTCCAACGAGCAGCCGTTCTAGTCCCTCTGGCCACAGAGCCTCTTGGCAAAAGCGCCTCTGAGCCTTCAGTTTGAAACAACTGGCCCCTCAGCCCGGGACTTTCTCCACGACTGGTGTCACTAACTCTCCACCATGGTCGCCCTGGGAGTGGGAAGGTTCTAGAAACTTCCTATGGAGGGAACTAGACTAGAGAGCGGAACTGTGAGGGGTCTCCTGCTCAGGGAGAAAGGAGAGGAGCATGTATGTCCTTGCCTGGGGCCGCGTTGCCCCTTCCCTCAGGCCTGGCTCAGCTCCAGGCTGAGCCCCACAGCCCGGGCTTCTCACCAACGCCTCGGGATCCGCGAGATTCCTGTACCGCAGTTCATACTGCAGCTTGCCTCTTAGTGCGTAAGAGAGAGGGTCTTCATAGTCAGAGCGCCAGGAGACATTGTAGTGTCCTGAGAAGGTCACAGTCACATTGAAAGGAGGAGTCGGCTTGACTGAGGAAAAACCCAGAAAGACAAGAAGGCTGAGCCCTTGCTGCGCGTGAGGAGGACCAAAGCTGCGCCCGGGCCCTCGCCCACTCTGCCCTGGCCACCTGCCCTTCTCCAGCCTGGAGGCAAACTTCTGGGTTCAGGGGAGTTCACAAGGGGAGGAGGCTTGGGGGCTTTCTTTGGTGACCTGTGGCCCTCCTGCTCCTCGGGGGACTGGGGGAAGCGTCCCAGAGCTAGGTGAGCTTTGGCCAGGATGGCAGGGGCCAGGCTGCAGCCAGAGCCCAGTCCAGTCCAGCCAGCTCCTGATTTTGTGCCTCTGCTCCCCACCTCCATGGTGAAAGCTGGTGCGAGGACTCCGAGGGGGTGGGGTGCAGGGCGTCTCCTGGGGCGGGCCAGGTGCTCACTTCTCTCAGCCAGCATGAAGCTGCCACACTCCTGGGAGCCGCCGCCAGACTCTGTCACGTTCACAGTAAAGGTGTCGTCGGCCAGGAAGAGGAACACGTCCATGTGGCACGTGTAGGTGGCATGCGTGGCGTTGTGGCTGGACCTGTACAGGCTGCAGAAGGTGACCTCATCCTGCAGTTCCATGTTCGGGTCTTCCCTTGGGAGACAGAGGTATGGCGGGTCACCTGGGTCCCCTCAGCTGGTGCACTGCCGGGTCTCAGGGCCTCACCTCGTTGGGACAGAAATGTCAGCTTTGGAAATCGGGCTTTTCGGTGGGACCCAGTGTGGCCAGACCCTGTCAGTTCCCACGTGGGTTTCTGCACTCGGGGTCTCCCTCCCCATTTTCTGCCCAGCTTCCCCTGAATCCCACAAGAGCCCGGGCCATGACCGTGACCTCATTCTGTGCTCAGCACAAACTTCTAGAGAGGCTGATGAGATGTGGTGGGGGAAATGCTCCGTCCGGCCTTTTAACGTCCTCTGAGTAGGCATGGAGCCAGGCAGAGTGGCCCTGAGCCTCCACCGTGTGCCGGGCAGGTCTCCTGAGTGTCTGGGAGACAGGCAGGCACCGTGGCCCCACTCACAGAGTTGTGCAGAGCGAGCCCATGGGGCCCGGAAGGGGCAGCTATGTGTCCCTGTCACCGTGGGTCCAATGTCTGTGGCCTCCAGTGTCCCCTGGGCTGGCGAGGTCTGGCCACTTACCAGGTAAGAGACAGCGTGCTGGGGTGGAAGGGCTGCGTCTCCGCGATGCAGGTGACCGTCTGGAGGTAATCGGTGTAGCACTCGAGCTCCGGACAGCCCCAGCCTGGAGGGCAGGAGAGCAGGGCTTAGTGAGAGCCTCCCTGGCCCCTAGAGTCCAGGGCCAGGATGACTGCGGCACCGAGGGGCCCTCAAGGTGCGGCCTGGGACACAGAGTCACCTGGGATGCTCGGGTGAGTCCCACCGTCAGGGCTGGGCCCTGCGGAAGGCAGTGAGGAGGCTGCCCGTCTCAGCATGCACTCCGGGCCCTGGTCTGACTTCGGGGCCAGTGCGGCCCTGGGAGGGGGAAATCCTGAGCTACCCAGACGCAGGGAGCACAGGGCTCGCACACACCACCTGTCCACGAGGCCCAGGACCCTGACAGGCTCTCCACACGACACCTGCGCCGGGAAATCACGCACGAGCGGAGCTCTCAGGTGACCAGCTTTCCGCTCTAAGACATGTGCGACTGTTACCTGAACTCTGCCCAGTGCTCGACAGGATGAAGGTGATAAGGTTTAGTTTCGTTTTGGAAAGATCAACTATTTCTTCTCTACTGTGTATTAAAACTCACCCTTCCCACCTGCCTTTTCTGTTTTATTCTGGGACTGAGCCCTGGGCCTTTACTCTGAGCTACCTCCTCGGCCCCTTTTAAAATTTTGAGACAGAATCTCACTAAATTTCTCAGGCTAGGCTTAAACTTGAGATCCTCCTGCCTCAGCCCCCGGGGATGCTGGAATCACAGGCCTGTACCACGCACCATGGTAGATGTTTCCCTTGTTCACTGGCTCCTTCCTGATTTTCCCTGACATGCGACAGCTCGCGAGGTGGGGCACTTTGCTTCCTGGGATGGAACACGGTGGTGGGGTGCGTGGATACCCCTCATCCCCACCACGGCGAGGGGAGCTCCTGACCTGAGGCCAGGCCCGCTGTGAGACCAGTTCCCACCCTGTGTCTGGCAGATAGAGCTCGTCAACCACCGCGGCCTCAGAACCTGTCCAACATGGCCCCCAGTGGGCAGTTGTACCACAGAGTCTGAGTTGTGGAAGTCAGTCTTGACGGGGAGAGGCTTCTGGGGAGGCCCAGGGCTGCAGCCCCATCCCACGGCTGTGTCAGCTCCGTGGTCCCCTAGGGCTCTAGTGGCTGGAGGGGGCTGCCCTTCCCAGACGGGACAGGCTCTGCCCCCTAGTGGGGAAGGTGCACTGAGGCGGAGGTGGCCTCAGGGATTAGGGGTCAAGGCGAGTCAGCACCCGCAGGGCCAGGCGCGAGGCCACACAGGCTAGGCCTGTGGAAGCACATGGACAGGCAAGAGGCTCCAAAGTGGCCGCTCTGTCCCCAGCCTGGGGACCAGGGAGGGGCCCAGAGCTGCTCCTGTCCCTCTTCACTGACTCCACGCCGGCGCCCTCGAAGCTGGGGGTCACGAAGGGTCACACCAGAGCCACCCCGCTGCCTGTCTGCAGTGGTCAGCAGCACACGGCGCAGAGTGTGAGGGAGGACAGCAGAGCGGAGCCCTCATCACCACTGCCCTTGTGCTGAGAGGTGGGCAGAGCCACACCACAGGCTGGGGACACCACACGTGCCCCTGGGGTCCTGCTGAGTGTGTTTAGGTGCCATCTTGGAATCAGAGACCAGCCTTGTGGGCCAGCCCCTTGATCTTAAACTTCCAGGCCCCAGAGTGTGAGTGAGGGTTTTTGTTGGCTGTATTTAGTTTCAGCAGCACAGACCGAAACATTAGGCTCCGCCATGGTGTGGCTGCGTGGCTGGCGCCTGAGTGTGCTCGGTGGACCTGCAGCGCAGACCCGGCAGGTTGTCAGGAGGGAGGAAGACACGGGCTCGAGGATCCCCTCCGGCAGGGCTGGTGCCTGCTCTCACGGGCATGGAGCCAGGGCGGGTGACAGACTTTCCAGAGCTGCGCTGGACGAAGGGAAAATAAAACCCAGACATCTGTTTCCTGAAGGAGCTATTTGGGGTGCTGGGTCCATTGGCACAAATCAGAGCGAGTGTCTCTGACTCAGCGGGGCAGAGGCTGAGTTCCCCTCTGTGCGTCCAGGCCCCGTGGCACCTCTTGCAGAAAGGCTTCTTGGTCGCCGGTCCGACGGCTTCTTGTGAGTGGAGAACGAGCCCTGGAGGTATAATCAGCCTCCGGGGGCTGATATCCAAGGGTCCGGGCCAGTGCCTCCAGCCACGTTCAAGGCGCGCGCGCGCGCACACACACACACACACACACACACACACACACACACACACACTCCAAGGGGCAGCTACTTACCACCCTGGAGCAGCAGCAGCAGCAGCAAGGCAGTGACCCAGCCAGAGGGGTTCATGCTGAATTCCTGAGCCCGCAGGAGCCTGCAAGAGCACAGGAGGTAAGCCCAGCCCGTGGCGCCCTCTCTGGAGGACCCGCTGCCGAGCCCAGCATTTGTCTCAAAGCAGCAAGGTCGAGGGGCCGTGGGAGACCCAAGACTCCCGCCCTCACACGTGTCTGGTCCCTGGTCTCTCCCACCTCTCTGGTCACAGTCACAGCGAGCGCTCACAGGGAGGGCTGCCCGCTGTCCTGCTGTCTGTGCCATGCCTGCGGCCTGTGAAATCGAGCATGCCCATCCTCTGTCCACAGTTACACAGACGGGAGAGACAGAGGACTGACTTGGAAGGTGGCATCCACTGGACAGCAGTCTGAGCCCCCCCTGCCACAAAGCCCCATGCTGACACTGCCCGGCAAGCTGGCTTTTTACTAAGTAACAAGTCCCCGTCCAGCCCATCTTGGACACTGCCGCTGAGCGTTAGGATAAGATCACCGGAGAATGAGTTTTCTACTGCATCACGATGCCCAGACCAGCACTGGGAGCGCGGTGGGAGGTCAGGCCGACCCCGCAGAGCAGCCTGGGCCCCGGTTCTGACCAACATGGAGGGAGACTGTCGGGCACTGAGGAGCTGCTTAGAAGGAGCAGGCTTTGTCAGCTGGGCAGGGGAGCAGCCCTGCTTGGCAGTGCCAGGGGCCTCCTGCCCTGCATGCTGCGCCCAGCAACTCCGGGCCGCGTGGGGAGAGGCAGACGAGGGACTGACTGGGGGTGGAGAGGTCCGACTCCATGGCTTTCCTGAGACCATCACCCACCCAAGACGACCGCACCAGGGCCCCCAGAACCGTCTGCACCCCCAACAGCTCTGCGTGGATCCCCAAGGAGTCAGCAGAGAAGTGAGGGAGGGGGGCACAGGAGCAAGGGCACCCGCAGTTGGCTGAACTGATGCCAGTCCAGCTGCTGGTAGCGAGCCCTGGGCTCTGGTTCGAATGTATCCACCCAGGTCTGCGTGTTGGAACAATCCCCCCAAGTCCACAGGTGGCTGATATTTGGAGGCACGGACGTTTAGGGGGTGTCGGAATGCAGCCTGTGACGGTCCTGGTGGCTTAATGAGATGAGGTGGGCAGACTCAGGCTGGCTGATGCGCTCTCCAAGACGCCTCCGCCCAGGGCTGATGGGCGGGACGCACACCAGGGGACGATTGATCGATGGAGAGCCAAGTGAACTTTACAAATGAGCAGCACTCAGGGGCTCTGTCACAGCATCAGGAAGTGAACCGAGGCACCCTGGTCCTGGGCCTGGCGGAGGTGCCCTCTGAGCACGGTGGTGGGGCCGCGTCCGCCTCAGGGAGCCCGCCCAGCCCAGGACCTAGCAGTCTTGGTCACTGCCCAGCGGCTCCATCTCAACCACGCAGGGGCACCTGACCACAGTGACAGAAACGCAGACGTGGCCGGCCTGTGAGTACCCCAAGTCCGGTCTGCGCGGCCCTGCAAAGAGCTGAACCAGCCAGAGCCACCACACATCCGGAACAGTGCCTGGCACACAGTCAGCAGGCCTAGGCATTCTGGAGCCATACAACTGGCGCAACGAGACACGAAACTGAAGTCGAGGTAAGCGAAAGTCAGGTTTTAGCGAGACCCGCCTACCTGCCCGGACTGCGCAGGGTGGGGACTGTTTGCCTTTGTGTGAAGGTGCAGATGGCCGAGCCTCCGAAAAGCACCCCGATGCTCCAGCACCAAGTCCTCACACAGGTTCCTCCTCACAGCGAGCGATCACTTTGTCCCCATCGCAAGAGGAGGGATGGGGCGGATCTCCCGAGTAGGATCCAGCGATCGTTAACGCCAGTTCAGAGGGCCACTCAGGTCCCGGACACAGCAGTGTGTGACAGCAGCAACTCCAGCACCGCCTCTCGGGCTGCACCTCCTGGGCGCTGACCTGGCCGGGGCGCCTCGCGGGGAGGACAGAGGGGACCTGGAGGAGCGAGGGCGCTCGGCGGGAAGCTGCCGGACCCCAGCTGGGAGCCCCTGGCAAGTTGCCTGCTGTTTCTCATGTGAAAAGCGGGGCACGGACCTGGGGTGGGGGCTTACTGTGACCACTGGCTCCCTGGCCCCATGCGAAGCGCCCCCGGAGGGTTTTCTACCAGGCAGCAGCAGGGGAGGGGTGCCAGGGTCACTGTAACTCAGATGAAAGGGCCCTCACTTGAGGAGATGGAGGGGGAGTGGAAAAGCCGGGGGTTAGGAAATCAGACCAGAGCGAGTGCTGCATCTGGAACGTAAAGTGCTTAACTTCACAGAGAAGACAGACTTGCAAATAAAAACCACAACATTTTATCAGATTGGCCCCAACCAGAAGTCTGACTGCATCCCAAGAGCTGAAGATGAGCTAGAGGGGGCTGGGCTGGCGGCCAGCCGGTGGAAGGCAGCTCCCTATCTAATAAGGTCACTCCCACACGCCGCGGAGGGCCTCCCCCAGCACGGGTCGGGCTGGCGGCCCCAGTCCTCACAGAGGAAAGTCGGAAACAACCTGCCTGTCCGCCATCGGGACAATGGAAAACGATGTGATGTCAGGGCGCGGTGTGGCTGTGACTCATTCTCTGCTACACGCGGCACAGCCAGTGACGGGCACAGAGAAAGTGGAGCGAAAGAGCGGAACAGGAGCCCGCGGCACTGCAGACACAAAGAGCGGGTCTGGGTGACACGTAAGCGACGCGCGTCTCCTAAGAGCACAAATAAATACACAGAGCTGGGGAACATCAGTTCTGGACGGCGGAGGGGAAAAGGGGCCGGAAGAAGGAAGAGTAATCAGGAACTTCAGCAATGCGGTGAAACAATAATTTCCTATCATTGTTATTACTAGTGGGGCTAGGATCGAACCCAGAGTCTGCTCACGGCTCTACGTCCCAGCTTTTTTTGTTTTCTGAGACAAGATGACTAAGTCGCCCAGAGTGTACTCCCCGGCTTGTGATCCTCCTGCCTCAGCCTCCCAGAGCCTGGGGACAACGGGCATGTGCCACTGTCCCTGGCTATAATTACATTATTATTTAAGTCTGTTTGGTCCAGCAAGGTACTTCTAACACTTTTAAAAATATATGTAAAGTAGCATGTGGAGAGAAGACTTCTGCTTGTGGAATGGCTGGTATCAGAGCAGTTCTTGAACCAAGAATAACTAGTGAGTAGGAAGAAAAAAGACACACTACCTGGCTCCGAGGGAGGGAAAATCACCGAAAGGGCTTGCAGTTCCTCTCCGATCATCTGCCGCGTCGTGAGAGTGAGTGGCGTGCCAAGAATTGTGCTAAAAAACCATGAGGAGATTTGAGGAGTTTCACAAAGCTGAGGGAAGAATTAGGATGCAAGGCCCAGTGAGAAATGCGAGTCTTGGGGCCGGGAATTCAGCTCAGTGGGTCCAGTGCCTGTCTTGGAAACACAAAGGCCCGGGTTCAATCCCCGGTAACCACATATAATAATGCCTGGCGTGGAGATTCACATTCACCAGCAATCAGAACAACATACCGCAGTGCCGGGCGTGGTGGCTCACGCCTGTCATCCCAGCACTCAGGAGGCAGAGGCAGGAGAATTTCTGTGAGTTTGAGGCTGAGCTCAGGGCCAGCCTGAACCACAAAGCGAGACTCTGTCTCAAAAAAAGAAATGTGGGTCTTGCTAAGGACCTGGTCATTCTGAAAAGGCGATGCCTTGAGAATAAGGAAAGACTGGGAAAGGTTTAGACTTGACTGTATCAAGGAGATCTGTCTAGATATTACATGCCTTTTGGAAAAAAATTAAACTCTGTATGGAAAATTCAGCTTCCTCCAAACTTCTCTGTTTTCCACACACAGTGTCCAGGATTCAATTAAAATTATAAGGCAATACAAAAGAATTTAAAAATTCATATCACAGTGGCATATATGCACCCATATTTATAGCAGCTCAGTTTGTGATAGCTAAAGATGGGGTTTTTCTATAAAATGGAGTATTACCCTGCCATAAAGAATGACAAAGTTGAGTCATTCATAGTCAAATAGATGTACCTTCAGGACATAGTCATAAGTGAAATAAATTGGTCACAGATGTGTAAATACCATATCTTTTCTCTGATATGAGAAATTGAAAATGTAAATGAGTTCTAGAATGTATGTTAGATACTGTAAAATAGAAACTATTCAAAGGGAAATAGGGTAGGGGTAAGTAATGAGGGGAAAGAAAAAATTGTGATGGTGATAAAAAAGAAAACTTACGTATATGGGGGGTGGGGGTTGTAGGGTGGGTAGGGGAATGGGAAAAATGAGAAGTCATGTCATATAGTGGTACAAATTATCCATGTTGAGTGTGATCATGATATGTACATAAAATGTACCTATTTTACAATAAAAAAGAATATAAAAAATTATAAGTAGGAAATTGTATCAAATAATCTGTAACCAAGAGAGGAAAAAAAAACAATAGAAATAGACACATAGGTGATTCAGAAAGCTATAAATAAACATGTTTAAAAATAGCTGTGCTTGGGATATTCAAAGATTCCACCAGACATATAAGATCCACTTGCACACCAAGAATCTTAGCGCAGAAAACCATAATCACTGGAGCTGACAAGAGCTGGAGGGATGGATTTAGCGACATATTTGAAAGATGGGGGAGATGAGCCAGAACGCTGGCATCCAGAGAACACCCAGACTGAAGCATGCAGGAGAAACGTTCCAGTATGCACGGAGGAGCAGAGGAGACACGTGAGGCACGGTGGCCAGAGCGCTTCCACGCACGCTTAGAGCTGAGCAAAACACGGTGGGGATCGGGAGGGGCCACTTAGGGGGTCTCTAAATAGCAAAAGACAGTAAGCCCCAGATGCAAGAAGTTTTACAAGCCAGGCACGCTGGCACACTCCTGTGATCCCGTCCCCCCAGGAAGCCGAGGCAGGAGGATCACAAGGTCCAGCCCTGCCTGGAACGTGACAGGGCTATCTCAGAATTTTAAAAACGGCTGAAATGGAGGTTAGTGTGAGGGCCCTGCATCCGATCTCCAGGACTGGGAAAAAAAAAAAAAAATATATATATATATATATTTTATATTTATATTTATATTTATATTTATATTTATATTTATATATATACCCAATCTCCAGGACTGGAAAAAAAATATATATATATATATATTTTCTCCCAAGAAAAAAGATATTTTACCTGTGGACTTATTAATAAAAATAACAGAAAAAAAAGACAATAGAAGTTATTTAGGAGCTGAAACTCTTTCTTACATATGTGTGTTTGTGTATGTGTGGTATGTATGTTGCTAATGATGGCATTCAGGACCTCATAAGAGGGTGAAGTTTTAAAAAGCCAACTTAGAATTTTATATCCAGCAGAAATATCCAAGTGAACACAAAAAATAAAAACAAACAAACAAAAAAGGAAAATGAAAGCAAGATGACTTGATAGATAAAAGGACTGGTAAAAATCCAGTTAACATCATGTCTAGTGGTAAAAATCAGAAAGGCTCACCCCTAAGATCATGAACAAGACAAGGATTTGTCCTTGTGATGTCTATGAAATATTTCAGTAGAGATTCTAGCCAACACAAACAAGCAAAAAGAAAAAATTATCCAGATTGGAAGGGGAGAAATAAAGTATTTCTGTCTTTAAACAATATCATCTGATATATACAAAATCTGAAGGAATACACACTAAAACAAACCAACAAAAACCACATACACCAATGCCAGGTGTGGAGACTCACGCCCACCAGCAATCAGCACCACATACCACAGAGCCGGGTGTGGCGGCTCACGCTGTAATCCCAGCACTCAGGAGGCAGAGGCAGGAGGATTGCTGTGAGTTGGAAACTCACCTAGGTTACACAGCTCAAGGGCCAGCCCGAACTACAAAGTGAGACCCTGTCTCAAAAACAAAAACAAAAACAAAAAAAAACAGTCCTGAGAAAGCCGTCAGTGGGAGAACCTGCACTTTCCAGTTCCAAAGCTGAGCCACACCGTCAGCAACCGTGGCGCCGGCCCCTGGACGCACAAGAGGGTAGGACTGAGGGGCAGGGGTGAGTCCGCACTTACATTCCATTCGTTTTTGACAAGGCTGGAAAATGATTCAGTGTGTGTGGGGAGGAGGGTAAAGCAAAAGACACCGGTGAACCTGAATATTCACATGCCATACAACGAAGTCAGACTCCCAATTCACATTGTGTACAAAAATTAACTCAAAATAAAGACCAAGATGGAAAAGGGAAAACTATTACTGTCTTAAACATAGGTTCACATCTTAATGACCTTATGTTAGGCAATAGTTTTTTAAATATAATACCCAGAGGATAAGAAAATAAAGAAAAAGTGAATAAATTATACTACATAAAAATCTAAAACATTTGTGCTTGAAAAGATGCTATTAAGAAGGTGAAAAGAGTGACAGAATGGAAGAAGTATTTGCAAACCCTGTTGTGCTAAAGGGCTCGTATGGATCACATTTAAGGTACCCTTGCAACCAACCAGCTACATGACAAAGAACCCAATTTAAAATGGAAAAAAATGTGAATAGCTGCTTCATCAAAGAATATATACAAATGACAGAGACACAGAAGAAAACCGAGCACCGTGAGTCATCAGGGGCTTCAAGCTGACACACTGAGACGCCACAAGGCCGGGTGGGACGGCTCACAGTCCCAGTCACGGTAACAACACTGAGAGTGAGGAGGGTTGGGACAGCTGGGCACCACCTGTGAGCACGGGAAGGGTCCAGCCACGGCGGGAGATCGGTTAGATCAGTCACCGCACGAACGAGCAATCCCACGCCTAAAAGAGCTGAATATACACGGGAAACAGCAAGAACAGAAACCTCTGTACTTGAGTGAGCTTAGCAACCTTACTCGGAGCTGTCAAACTTAGGAAGAAATCTGTTTCCATTAACTAGTGAGCAGATGAAGACACCATAGGGAATGCACGAGACCTGGTATGACGTAGCTGGGAGTGGGAATGATCTATCGGTGTGTGCTACACCGTGAATGGACTTGGAAGATTGATGCTACAGAAGCCAATACCAAGGTCAAACACTGTACAATTCAATTTATATGAAGTGTCTGGAATAGGCAAACCCACGGACAGAAAATACATTGTCAAAAGCCGACATTGAGCCAGGCGTGCAGAGTGACTAACAATAGCTACAGGTTTCTTTTTGGAGCGATGGAAATGTTCTGGGGTTAGATCTGATGATGTTTACACAGCTTTGTGAATATTCTGTAATAAAATCTATTGAACTGTACACCTATGATGGTTCTGAAGAAATAGGAGATATCTTGATTATAACTTTTGAAACAAAGCTTTAAAATGGTTTATTCAGACTTTAAAAGCCCTATGAAAGCAGAGGCTTTGTCACTGGTGGAGCTGCACAGAAAGAGACGCTAAAGTGAGTCTTTCAGGTCAAAGACATATAATCTCAGATGAGAAGCAGGCAGCAACGAAAGGAGTGAACAGCAGCAGAGATAGATAGATATTGATAGATAGATATAGATATTGGTGGCTGAAAACACCAGGACAACATCTCACAGAGTTTAAACTGTCTGGAATTAAAACACATGACCACAACATGGCAAGAAGCATAAATAAAGTTAAAGGCCACTATAAAATTGTGTTGTATTGCTAAAGATCAACCAAACTGACACACTCTTAGACTAAGAGAATGGAGAAGACTCCAGTACCGAAAGAAGGAGGAGACAGCATAACCCATGACGATGAAATAGGTAAGAGGAAAAAACGAACAATTATGTGGCCACAGTTTGAATAACTTTGAAGAAACTGACAAATTCCTAGAAACCCAGACTTAACATGGCTGAGTCACACACACAAATTGAAATAGACCTGTAACTGGTAAGGAGTTCGAATCAGGACTCAAAAACTCCCAGAAGGAAAACATCGGGACCAAATGGGTGCACTAGAGAATTCTATCAGTCATTTCAAGATTAACACCCACCGTGCCCAAACGCTTCCAAAAAAGCCGAAGCAGGGGAAACACATCCAAACTCGCTTTATAAGGGAGTGATACTGAAGACAGAAAATGACTGTCCGTTGGTGAATATCTATGCAAAACTCCTCAATAACTCGCACTGACGAACCACGTTCAGTGACCCATTAAAGAGAAGTGGGCTACAGAAACTCTCAACAAATGGGAAGTAGGAACTGATTACTTCCTGTGATGCTGGGAGGCGAAGCTTGGGAGGGAGAGGCGGGTCAGCGTGTGTGGCCCGGAAGGCTCTGTCTCCCTTCTCTGTCCATTCCTCCCTGCTTCCTGTGTCTTCTTGCTGCAGGCCTCGGCCTCGGCACCAGTCAGTGATGGACTGAAACAAACTGTGAGTCAAATTAACCTTCCCTCCTCACGACTCTGCACGCTGGGCTTGTGTCCTCATGACAAAAGTAACTAAGGTGAGGGGCCGGAGAGGTAGCTCAGTGGTTCGGGCGCCTGTCTTGCAAGTGCAAGGGCCCGGGTTCAATTCCCCGGTAACCACATAACAATGCTGGGTGTGGAGACCCACACCCAGCAGCAACCAGTTCCACATACCACAGTGCCGGGCGTGGTGGCTCACGCCTGTAATCCCAGCACTCGGGAGGCAGAGGCAGGAGGATTACTGTGATGGGAGTTTGAGGCTGAGCTCAGGGCCAGCCTGAACCGCAAAAAGCGAGACTCTGTCTCAAAAAAAAAAAAAAAAAACCAAAAGTAACTAAGGTGATTATATATCACAGGGACAGGTCTGCATGACATTACACTGGGTGGGGATTTCTCGGCCAGAAACCCAGGAGCACAGTCAACAAAAGCAAGCATAGAAAAATGGGACTAGCTAAGACTTAGAAACTTCTGCAGAAGGGCCAGAGATTTAGCTCAGTGGCACCGCGCCTACCTCACAAGGGGAAGGTTCTGAGTTGCATCTCTGGTATCCCAAAAGAACAAAACACAAAACAAAAAACAAACACTTCCACACCAGAAATAATCAGTAAGATCAAAAAACAATCTACAGTAGGAGGAACATTGGCAGACTCTATGTTTGATTGCGATTAGTATCAGGAATAAAAAGAACACCGACCGCTCCGTAACAAAGAAAACTCAAATGCCCTAATGTAAGAATGGGCAAAGGACTGGAAAAGATATTTCCCCAAAAAAGGTGAACAAACAGCTAACCCACATATGAGAAGATGTTCACTATCACTGATCACCAGGGAAATGCAAATCAAAATCACAACGAAATGTCTCACTCATGTTAGGATGCTCATTATATATATATATATATAATATCATTATATATTATATTATATTATATTATATTATATTATATATTCATTATATATATATATATTTTTTTTTTTTTTTGAGACAGGGTCTCACTTTGTAGTTCAGGCTGGCCTTGAGCTCTCTATATAGCGCAGGCGAGCCTTGAACTCACAGCGATCCTCCTGCCCCTGCCTCCAGGGTGCTGGGATTACAGGCATGAGCTACCACGCTCGGCACTGTGGTGTGTGGTACTGATTGCTGCTGGGTGTGAATCACCACACCCGGCATTGTGTGTGGTTACCGGGGACTGAACTCAGGACCTTGTGCTTGCAAGGCAGGCTCTGGAAACACTGGGGCTAAATCCCTGGCCCATTATTATTATTATTATTATTATTATTATTATTATTATTATTATTATTATTTTAACTGATGAGTGCTGGTGATGATGCCGAGACATTGCAATACTTTTGGTGAGATTAGAAAATGCTACAAAGTTTTGTTAATTTTTAAAAAATTGAAAATAGCAACTCAGGTTTGCAGCCCCCAAAATTTCCATCTTAAAGAAATTATTTTCCACCTATGTGACTGCATTTATGACAGCCAAGATGTCTGAGTGATCCAAATTCATTGACAGGTAAATGGGTAAAGAACAAATTATATGTGGACTATCACTTGGGCTTTCAACGGAAGAAAATCCTGTTATAGGATACAATGTGGAGGAAAACTGAGGAATCAAGCTAAATAAAAGAATTATAAAAAACACAAATATTGCAGATTCTACTTCCAACTGTTTGAATGTACATCTAGAAACCTAACTTGAAAAATTTGTCCATAAAGTTATAAAATGTTTTTAAAAATCATTTTAAGGGGGGCTGCGGATTTAGCTCTGTGGTTCTGGCATCTGTCTGGCAAGGACAAGGTCCCAAGTTTGATCCCTGATACCACATACCACAGTGCCAGGTATGGTGATTCATGCCTGTAATCCCAGCACTCGAGAGGCAGAGACAGGAGGACTGCTGTGAGTTCGAGGCTGGCCTGAGCTATACAGTGAATTTGAACTACAAAGTGAGACTCTGTCTCAAAAAAAAAAAAAAGAATCATCATAAAGGCTGAGCATTCAGCTTAATGGCACTGCCACCTACTGTACAAGCACAAGGTTGTGAGTTTGATCCCCAGGACTGCAAAATCCATCCATCCATCCATCCATTCATCCATCCATTAATCATATTTCCATACACTAAGAAAAAATCAAATTTTAAAATTATGCAATTTACATAGACATGAAAAAAATCAAATACCTAAGAATGACTCTGATTAACGGTTTATAAGATTTATATACAGAACCTATAACACATTACTAAGATAAATTAAATTAAAAGAAATAGAAATAAATGGGTGTACATACTAGCTGTCTTCATGTACTGGAAGATATAAACATATCCATTTTTTCCAAATTAAATTGAACTTTCAATAAGATCTCAAGGTTAAAAATACTTTGTTGGGGCCGGAGAGTTAGGTCAGTGGTTCGGGCGCCTGTCTTGCAAGCGCAAGGGCCCGGGTTCGATTCCCCGGTAACCACATAACAATACTGGGTGTGGAGACCCACACCCAGCAGCAACCAGTACCACATACCACAGTGCCGGGCGTGGTGGCTCACGCCTGTCATCCCAGCACTCGGGAGGCAGAGGCAGGAGGATTGTGATGTGAGTTTGAGGCTGAGCTCAGGG